>APFE031325570.1:30032-74069 GCA_000404065.3 Pinus taeda | reverse complement strand
GAAGTCTGTAGTAGATGAGGATTTCATTTATCATTTAGGAAGAGTGAAGTACTTTATCATTTCGAGGATCATCTTGTGGAGAGCCCGGTTGGAACCTGTAAAAACATTCAAATGAAAAATATATATATGGGATCATATCATCGCTAAGGTAGGCATTCCCATACTCAGATAAAAACTAACTAGAAAACTAACTACTGCTCTGATATAGGAACGATCCTGTAATACATCACAAGTATAGACACATGTAGACACAGTATGGACGCAACCATCTGTTTATGAATAGTCTACAACATAATGAATACAAAATTCCTCGCAACCTGGATGGTGGAAACTAGATCCAGGGTCTTCATTTCTACTTCTTGAAATAGTACAATTCTATCCATGCGAATGAATGTGTCGAAGTCGAACATGGTAGAAACCACTTGATTACCAGTCGATGATGTAAACTGTTAACAAGTGTGAGAGAAACCACCAATAATGACAATGGCTCTCAAAGTACTCAGTACAGTCCATGAGATGTGATTAGATGTGTTGATGTTGAACATGTCATGGAATCCTTCGATCGAAGGTCAATGATGCAACCTATCGTCGAAAGCGGGAGACCTGCCATTGAGACATGCAGATCCCAAGGTACTGGCAATTTCTAGATCATCTTTCTAGATAAAGAGCTGAAGTCGATAGAAAGCGATCCGTCGTAGGCAAGCCCACAACACAAAATCATAGATCAAGTTTGAATAAATTTAGTTGCAAGGACTGACTCAGGGATGGTCAAGATGGATGAAAGATATTTTGCAGATGAATGGCTTATTTGCACTGACTTGAACACATAACGACACGACAGATGGTTTGGTAATGATTGACCCAAAGTTAATACCTAGAAACCGGCTGAAGACTTTCAATATGGTTTGATCAATTTTTAGGTAAAGGATTTCCCAACCCAGGTGAATGAAAGTGTCGTGTTCAAGAGTGGTTATAAAGTATGACAAACAGACTCACTTTTCTCTCTTTTCCCCCACCATTTCTGGCAAGTACCTCTTTATTTTTTACAAGCTTGAGGAGGATAACATATGCTTGATTATAAGCTCATCCTTCGGATGAGTCCAACTTAGTTTAAATTCGAACCCTAAGAAGGTGTGGTCTGTTTCTTTTTGTAATTGAATAGGTCCTTTACTGTTGAAATTTAACGAGTCCAGTATAGGAGAAATTCGGCGTTTTTCATTTTTAGAGTGTCTGAAAAAACTTAAGAAGACTCCAGGGTTGACCTTTTTCGTAAATTTGTGTCTCCCAAGCCCAAAAAAGTATAAACTAATACTTTAGAGAACTGCTTGATTTTTTACGACCAAGGAGTACTTTTCGAAATTAGTGCCTCTGATCCGAAAAAGTAAAAAAGCAATCAATGACACATCGTTTTATGACCAATATCGAATTTGAAATGACAAAAAACCGACGATATTTTCGTGTCTTTACGGTCAGAAAAGGGCTGTAAGAGGACCGTCTTTTTAGTTTCGTTTTAACGAGCTTAAAAAGAAAAACTCGGCAATCTTTTCATGTTTTAGGAGTCAAAAAAGAGCTTAAAGGTGACTCTAATGTTTTTTCCGTTGAAAATGACCGATTACGCCTGAAAAATCCGTCATCCTGAACAAAAACTCAAACATTATTTGTACCTATTTAAAAATGGGTAAAAATGTTGCAAAAAACACCTTTTCAAAGTGAAACATAAACAAATTTGGAATTTATTTACTCAAAAAACTTATAAAAAGGACTCTTTACCATTCATTTTTATCATTTGAGATTTGGGTGAGAAAAAGGACTTTTGACCATAAACTTCCTGTGAAGATTGCGGAAAATCCGTCCGTCGGAATCGAACGTCGTCTCCTCCAGGTAATCCACATTATCCTACTCTTCATTTCTATCTATTTGAAATTATTTTTTAGGGGTTGATTTTTATTTTTAGGAGGCTTTTAGGTTTCAATACCCGCGTGCGGGGCCCGTGGGTTTACCACAGGGGACCCACGTACCCCAACTTTTTTGCAATGGGGCAAAATTCGGGAGTACGCACCAACCGTGAAGCCAAGGTGCGGGCCTCACGCACTGTCCCTAACAAGGGGGTGCATACCCTGCATAAAGGTTTGTAAAAACCTAACTAACTCAAAAATTACCCAAAGAAATCAATTTTATGCATTCTAATTCGCCTTTTTACTTGGATGTAGGATAAACATCATGCTTGATTGGCGAGAACGGGAGCATGAGGATGTAGACCTCACCGCGATGAATCATCAACCTTCGATTGATGCATGGAAGGCGTGTGGCTTATACAAATTCTGGGCCATACCTGACATGAGGGCCCAGGTGGACTTTTTGCAGTGGTTGGTTGATAGATGGAGTATACAGGACAAGTGCTTCTTTATTGGTGGGCACTAGCTTGAAATCGAGCCAGCAGATATATACTTTTTAACTAGTTTGCTTAGGAGAGGAGAACATTTGACTCTATTCGAGGCCAGGGTAGGTGGCCAGTCTGTCGAGAGCCTTCGGTTAGAGTACTTCAATGTCCAGAACTAAGACAAAGGGATAGATATCAAAACCATATCCCATCCTGAACTCATAGTTATTGGGTTTATAGTTACCAGACTCTTCAGTAGTGTAGCACTACACATAACCACCAGATCCTAGATGCGGATGGTAGTTGATTGCTTTTGAGGCACCATTTTCAACTGGTGCAATGCTATGTTGGCCAATGTGAAGGGCCAACTGACCAGGGCCAAAAACGGACAACTAAAGACTTTTGGATATGGTGCTATAGTTGTGAGTTTTAGTCTAGAGAGGGTTCTGATGTTGATCCCGCAACACCTCACTATTGGAGCTGGGCTTCCTCGAGAGCCCAAACTGATGTGATGGGTTGCAGTTATGGCCCGTCATCCTGATGAGGGGACCGAGGTCGCTCGGTTCAAACCTGAGTATTTCCAATTGTTGGAGAACCAGGTTTTTTCTATCCAGGACTTTCCTTATGCTGGGGTTGATTTTCGTGGGGACCCAAACATGGCTCTTCTGCCAGGAGAGCAATGGGATGACTCAGGTAAAATCATTTTCAACATTTTCCTAATTTAATTTTTTTTTGTTTTTATCTCGTCCCTAAACTGATAGTAAAAGTTTCAAATGAAAATGTGGGCCCACGGCGACCAGCCGCTCTCCGGCCTTACGAGAGGAAACAACCAGTTGCACCGGCTCCAGTCCCATAGGACGAATCAGCAGAGACTTTGCCCGAGTTGGAGAGCCATCTAGAGCACCTGACAGGGGACATTCTAGAGCCCAGCATAGATCACATCCCTCGTCGACTTCAGCGCTATGTGATTGGGGTCCCTGGACCTTTTAGGAGGTTCCTTTGTAAGGTGGCCCATGCAATGGTTTCGTATCGAGATCATCACCAGTGATGGGATGATCGCCTGTTGTAGTCACATATGACATTTTTGCTTTTTGTACTTATCATTTTTGCCGATCATAAGGTGTTTTTCAACCTATGATCGAGGACGATGTATATTTTGACACACTCCTATGTTATATGATATCACTATTACCAGCTTATTTTGTTAAACATGTTATGGAATTTTTTGAAATTTACTCATATGATTATTGCACATGTCTATTTAACATTTGAGAAGCAATTGCATCTGCTAATGTATTAAACCTAAGAGATTAAACCCAAAGGAATTAATATTATAAACCCAAGGTATATAAAACATAAGATAAATATTATAAACTCTTGAATAAATATGGTTGATCATGGTTAACCATGGTCCAACGTTGTATTGTCTCAAAATGAAAATCAATTATTGTCAACCATGGTCAACCATGTTTATTTTAGGGTTTATAAATTTTTTTTCTGAGATTTTATATACCTTGGGTTTATAATATTAATCCCTAGGGTTTGATATTATTCCCTTGGGTTAATAATTCCTTGGGTTTTTAGTATGAATCCCTTGGGTTAATATTATTACCTTTGGTTCATAATCCCATAGGGTTTATAATATTAATCCCTAGGGTTTATTCATTTATTGTTAATCTTGGCAAGTCCTCTTTTTTCATTTATTTATAAAGAAAATTTACACCACATAGATTGGCTAGGTGGCCTCAACTTGCCCAGAGGGAAACCAAGTCTGTTGGCCACCTATCCGCATTGTATGTCGTCCAGTAACAAAAGAGTTTCAGTCTTTCTATCCAAATTATATAAGTTTTTGTTTCATGTCCATACTCTAGATATCTACCTATGCATATTCTTACATAAGGAAATGTAAAAGCTACCCACATATAAAAAAAAAATTAACAAGGGAAATTATCTAATAATTCTATTATATTGAGGTTGATTCCACTAGTGCAGGGTCTTTGGTGTTCGACCCATGCATATCTGACAATTCCAAGTTTCATGGGATGTGCCTCTCAATTTTTCCCAGCCTAATATCTTGGTTGTGAAGTTGAAACTACAATTTCAAAAATTCTTATTTATAATTTAGCATTCCTTAGACACTGACAGCCATGCCCACCAAAATCTGCTCCATAGCCTTGTCCATCAGGCTTTTTATTATCTAATAAAGGTATAAGGTCCATTTAAATTGGGTGATCTTGCCTCTAGTGTTACCAGGATCCAAGATGAGGGTCCTCCAATCCTCCATTTCCTCATTCGTCGCATTGTCCCGCTTGACTTCCTCTTCCCATTCCTCTATAATTTTATGAATACCTTCATCTGTGCCCTCATGGTATGCCTCTTTTGCTTCGTTCATAAGCCTTTCCACATATTTTCTTCCCTTGCGTGCTTCAGACATGCTCGATTCTATTTCCCTTTTGGGCACTTGGGCCCATCTTCCACGTCCATGGCCTTTCGTAGGACGAGCCATGGTGGCAATGCCCTAGTTGTGTTCATTGCAATAATTCATTAACCAGAAGCAATTAAACAGGGTATAACATTTTTCTCACCCCCGGGTTGTATTATTACAAATTTCCACCCTGCCTTATTCCTCCCCTTCCCCATCGGTGTCATTTCCAGAGCTTTCATGGTCGTAGGTCTGTTCACCAAGGGGGGGCAACCTATTTCCATCCTCAGTGATACCCCATCGCCACACCCACCTTCTCTTGGCCTCAGGAAGGTTCGATTCCACTCCCCAATTACTAGTTGGTGAGTGTTGTCATGTGCCTTCATTCGGCCAGCCATGGTAAGCATACCCTTTCCCCTCTACCCAGGATATAAGCAGATAGCCTAGCCTAGTATTTCCCTCATCTCTAAGCCAAATGACGCCTCCATCACCTCTCTGCCTATTATAGCCATTATTATTTCCTTGCCAGACTTCCCACCCATAGTTCCCAGCATTTCCCTCTCTGCGGTGGTGGCTATCTACCTCCCAGTAGTTGCACTTGTGTCTACAACATGGACCTGCTCCTAAACTGTATTTGGACTGACACACTCGCCCCTCCAAACCTATCTCTCTACCTATACCCGCAAGACCCCTACAAGCATCCCCGCTCGACCCTCTACCCACGTTCCCGAGGGTCCCCATGTGAGACAACAAAATTCCAAAACAAATGGAAATTGAAACAATACCTAGAAGATGCGGAATACAAACACATGACCAAGAAAAAACTACCAATTGCCACCCCCAATTCCCCCATCGCTTCTCAACTTCACAATTTTCACGCATAATTCTGCCCCGCTCCCTCCAGCAAAAACCAAAATAGGTCAACAGTGTGAGGGATGAGAGTACCGTAGTACATACCCATGAACTCTTGCACGTTGTTAAAATTCTTAGAGTTGACGATGGCGTCGCAAAACCCGTCCGGAGCACCAACCTCCTCTTCTGCGATCAAACCCAACTACAATACCCAAATGTCTACCAACTCTCTTGCTTATGCCTTCACCTCCAAAACCCATGCTGCCACTTTTCCCACCTTCCCTGCATGCAATCATGCAAAGGGCCACCGCACCCATCTCCTCGAGCATGTGAGGGGCAGTGGTACACTTAGAGGTACCCTACATTAACCTGTATTTGATTTCCCAACCACCAACTCGCACCCCGATTGGGGTTATTCCCTAAGGTTTATAATTCATTATATTTTTAGTATTAAACATAAGGTTTTTAGTAGTAATCCCTTGGGTTTATTATGCCTTGGGTTAATATTATATCCTTTGGTTCATAATCCCTTGGGGTTTTAGTATTAAACCCTAGGAATATGAACACTTGCATTAGTAATCTGAAGGGATTGAAATTATAAACCCAAGGGAATAATAAACCCAAGGGTTAATACTAAAACCCCAAGGTATTATAAACTGAAGGGACTAATATTATAAATTTAAGGTGTATAGACCCTTGGTTGACCATGATTTATATTGAACCTAAGATATTAATATTATAACCTATAAATAATATTATACTCTAGGAATATGAACACTTAAATTAATATACTCAAGAGATTGATATTATAAACCCAAGGGATTCATACTATAAACCCAAGAGAATATAAACCCTTAGGGTTTTTCAGTAAAAATCCTGTGGGTTAATACTATTCACTTGTGTTTATAATCCCTTAGGATTTTAGTATTAATCCCTTAATTTATTATTATCTTGACTTTATAATATCAATCTTTAGAATTTATTAATATAAAGATTCATATTCTTAAGTTTCAAATATTAAATAATAATGATAATTATAATGATAATAAAAATATTTTTATTGCAATAATATTTTTATATTATTTTGGTAAATAGAAATGAAACCTTCCATTTATATCAATTACGTTAATACTTTTAATATGATTATACTATATTCTAATTTGTAAAGAATGTCCTAATAACCTGAAGAGCTTTGGACAAAGATGCAAAGTGTAAAACATGAAGACTCCAAGAACCTAACTGTTCCACCTACCATAATGTAGCGACACTTAAATATGATGGGTTATGGGTTAACTTAACAATACCTTTATAGCTTTAGGGAACCTTACAATAATTTTATTAATCCATATACTTATCATAACGAAGGTGGATCGTGTAAACATGGAAGCATCCGTTAGATACATATATTCCTAATTTCGAACCTTGTTAGCTGAAGGTGTCTTAAACCACACGTCAAAGTATTTCATTATTTAAATTTGACTCTTCCCAACTTAAAATACTCATAAAGGTGTGATGTATTTCTAAATAATTCAAGTTCTTTATTTATGTTTGGAAAAAAAATGATATATTTATTATTATTTTTTTCTATGTTAAGACTAACCTAAGTACCCACAGGGGATTTGAACTGGTGACCTATCGCAAGGAGTGCCTTAACAACGCACCCATTCACCGTCAATCCAAAGCCCCGTGGGCAACGATATATCTATTATTATTTATAAATGTCGACGACATATTTTAATGTCAAACATATCCTTTTATAATTCAATAATGTTATTATACTTACAAGTCAAATTGATTGAAAATATTAGGTTTAAATTCCGTCGGGATATTTTAATATCGGCTATATCCTTTTGCAATTCAATAATGTTGTTATTATATTAATAATATTTAATATTTAAAATAATATAATATAAATTAAAAATAGTTATTAAATGATATTTCTAATAATAATAAATATTAATATTAATAGTATTATTAACTATAACATTATTAAATATTAATAATGTTTTTTTATGTGTTTTTTTACGAGATTATTTTTTATGTGATTTTATCAAAAATATGATGTGTAATAATTAATTATGATCACAGAAGTCTAAATTCAATAAATATTAATATTGTTAAAATAATAATAATAATATAAATAAATAACAAATATTATAATAATTTTTATTGAACATATTAGATAACATTGAACATTTAATTTACCATGTTTAGATTATTGTATTATTACTAATTGATATATAAACATTGCTTTTGGTATTAATATTAATTATATAATAAATGATTTCAAATCAATTATTAATTAATTATTTAATTAATTAATAAATTAATAAAATTGAATATGGTCAATTATGGTTGAATGTGGTCAAACTATACTCAACCATGTTCAAACATCGTCAATCAATGTCAACCATCGTCTACCATGATCAACTATATTCAATGATGATTTTCCATGGTCAAGTATTTTCCACCATCATTGACCATTATCATAATGGTTAATGAATGTCTCTATGATTAACCATCATCAATGATGGTTAATCATGTTTGAATATGGTTGACCATGGTCAATGTCTTTATGGTCAACCATAGCTAACCATGGTCAACCATGATTAACCATGGTTGAATTTCATCAACCTCAATCAACCTTTATTAAAATCTCTTTCATTATGATCAACTGTCATGGTCAACCATGGAAAATCATGGTCAACCATGGTCAGTCATGGTCAATTATGGTCAACCATGTTTTATAAAATCAAACATGGTCAATCATGATCAAACGTTGCATTGTGACAAAGATTGTCTAGATACGAAAATCAACCATTGTCAATCATTATCAGCCATGGTCAACGTGGTCAACTGTGATTAGACATGGTTGAATTTCATCAACCATGATAAACCTCGATTAAAATCTCTTTCATCATGATCAATTATGATGGTCAACCATGGACAATCATGGTTAGCCATGGTCAACCATGGTCAATCATGGTCAACCATGGTCGAACATCGCATTATCACAAAGATTGTCCCTATATGAAAATCAACCATGGTCAAGCATGGTCCAATGTTGCATTGTGATAAAGATTGTCTCGATATGAAAATCAATCATGGTTAACCATGATCTAATGTCGCATTATGACAAGCATTGTCTCAATATGGAAATCAACCATGGTCGACCATGTTTATTTCAGGGTTTATAATATTATTTTAGGGTTTATATATCTTGGGTTTATAATTTTTATCCCTTGAGTTTATTATTCACTTAGGTTTTTAATATCAATCCCTTGGATTTATTAATCTAAGGGTTCATATTCCTAGGGTTTAATATTATTCACTTAGGTTTATACTTCCTTGGGATTTTAGTATTAATCCCTAGGGTTTATTATACCTTAGGTTTATAATATCAATCATAGTCAACCATGGTCAAGTATATTTTATAAAATCAATTGTGGTCAACCATGGTTAATCATGGTCATCCATGTTCCAACGTCGCATTGTGACAAAGATTGTCTCAATATAAAAAATAATAATTGTCTCAACCATGGTCCAACATCGCATTTTGACAAACATTATCTCAATATGGTAATCATGGTCAAAAATGATGAACCATGGTCAATCATGGTCAACCTTGGTCAACCATGTTTTATAAAATCAAACATGGTCATGCATGGCCAATCATGGTCAACCATGGTCGAGCGTTGCATTGTGACAAAGATTGTCTTGATATGAAAGTCAACCATGGTTAAGCATGGTCAACCATGGTCCAATATCACATTGTGACAAGAATTGTCTCAATATGAAAATCAACCATGGTCAACCATGTTTATTTTAGTGTTTATAATATTTATCTTAGGGTATATACACCTTGGGTTTATAATATTAGTCCCTTGGGTTTAATATTGTTCCCTTGGAGTTTAGTATTAATCCATTGGGTTTATTATTCCCTTGGGTTTAAATATCAATCCTTGTGTTTATTATATCAATCATGGTCAACCATGTTCAATCATATCCAACCATGGTCAACCATGGTCAAATTTCACATTGTGACAATGATTGTCTCAATATGAAAATCAACCATGGTAAACCATGGTCCACCATCGCATTGTAACAAAGATTGTCTCGATATGAAAGTCAATCATGCTCGTGCATGGTCAACCATTGTCCAACGTCGCATTATGACAAGGATTGTCTCAATATGGAAATCAACCATAGTCAACCATGGTAAACCATGTTTCTTTTAGGGTTTATAATATTTATCTTAGGGTTTCAATTTTGATCCCTTGGGTTTATAATATCAATCCCTTGGGTTTATTAATCTAAGGGTTCATATTCCTAAGGTTTAATATTATTCCCTTAGGTTTATAATCCCTTTGGTTTTTAGTATTAATCCCTAGGATTTATTATTCCCTTGGGTCTATAATATTAATCATGGTTAGCCATGGTCCAACATCACATTGTGACTAGTATTGTCTCAATATGAGAATCAACCATGGCTAATCATGGTCCAATGTTGCATTGTGACAAAGATTCTCTCAATTTGAAAATCATTCATGGTCAAACATGCTCAACCATTGTCCAACATCACATTGTGAAAAGGATTGTCTCAATATGAAAATTAGCCATGGTCAACCATGTTTATTTTAGTCTTTATAATATTTATCTTAAGGTTTATATACCTTGTGTTTATAATATTAGTACCTTGGGTTTAATATTATTCAACCATGGTCAGACATGTTTTATAAAATCAATCGTGGTCAACCATAGTCCAATGCCACATTGTGACAAATATTGTCTCAATATGAAAATCAATCATTGTCTCAAACATGGTCCAACGTCGCATTATGAAAAAGATTGTTGCAATATGATAATCATGGTCAACCATAGTCAACCATGATCACTCATGGCCAACCTTGGTCAACCATGTTTTATAAAATCAAGCATGTTCATCCATGGTCAATCATGGTCAACCATGGTCAAACGTCGCATTGTCAACCATGGTTATGCATGCTCAACCATGGTCCAACATCACATTATCACAAGGATTGTCTCAATATGAAAATAAACCATAGTCAACCATGTTTATTTTACTGTTTATAATATTTATATTAGGGTTATATACCTTGGGTTTATAATATTAGTCCCATGGGTTTAATATTATTTCCTTAGGTTCATAATCCCTTGGGGTTTTAGTATTAATCCCTTGGGTTTATAATATCAAACATGGTCAACCATAGTCAATCATAGCCAACCATGGTCAACCATGGTCAAATGCCACATTGTGACAATGATTGTCTAAATATGAAAATCAACCATGGTCCAACATCACATTGTGACAAATATTGTTTCAATATGAAAATTAACCATGGTCAACTATATTTAATTTAGTATTTATAATATTTATCTTAGTGTTTATATACCTTGGGTTTAAATATTAGTCCCTTGGGTTTAATATTATTCCCTTAGGTTCATAATCCCTTGGGGTTTTAGTATTAATTCCTTGTGTTTATAATATCAATCCCTTATGTTTATAATTCCCTTGGGTTTATTATTCCTTTAGGTTTTTAATATCAATCATGGTCTATCGTGGTCAACCGTATCCAACCATGGTCAACCATAGTCGAATGTCGGATAATCATCGTCAACTACAGTCAAATGTCGGAAAATCATGGTCAACCATGGTCGACCATGGTTAGCCATGTTTTATAAAAGCAAACATGGTCATCAATGGCTAATCATGGTCAATCGTGGTCGAACATCACATTGTCGCAAACATTGTGTTGATATGAAAATCAATCAGGTTAAGCATGGTCAACCATGGTATAACATTGCATTGTGATAAGGATTGTCTCAATACGAAAATAAACCATGGTGAACCATTTTTATTTTAGTGTTTATAACATTTAGGGTTTATATACGTTGGGTTTATAATAATAGTCCCTTGGGTTTAATATTATTCCCTAGGGTTCATAATCCCCTGGGTTTTAGTATTAATCCTTTGGGATTATTATTATCTTGGGTTTATAATATTAATCTCTTGGGTTTATAAGATCAATTATGGTTAACCATTGTCAATCTTAGACAACCATGGTCGAATGTCGCATCGTGACAATGATTGTCTCAATATGAAAATCAGCCATAGTCAACTATGGTCCAATGTTGCATTGTGACAAAGATTATCTTGATATGAAAATCAATCATGGTCAACCATGGTCCAACATCACATTGTGATAAGGATTGTATCAATATGGAAATCAACCATGGTCAACCATGTTCATTTTTGGGTTTATAACGTTTATCTTAGGGTTTATATATCTTGGGTTTATAATTTTTATCCCTTGGGTTTATTATTCCGTTCAGATTATAATATCAATACCTTGGGTTTATTAATCTAAGGGTTCATGTTCTTAGGGTTTAATATAATTCCCTTAGGTTTATAATCCCTTGGGTTTTTAGTATTAATCCCTAGCGTTTATTATTCCCTTGGGTTTATAATATGAATCATTGCCAACCATGTTTTATAAATTCAATCATGGTCAACCATGGTCCAACGTCACATTATGATGACTAATGTCTCAATATGAGAATCAACCATGGTCAACGATGGTCCAATGTCTCATTGTGACAAATATTCTCTTTATTTGAAAATCAATCATGGTCAAGCATGGTTAACCATGGTCCGATGTCGCATTGCAACAAGGATTATCTCAATATTAAAATCAACCATGATCATCCATGTTTATTTTAGTGTTTATAATATTTATCATAGGGTTTATATACCTTCGGTTTATAATATTAGTCCCTTAAGTTTAATGTTCTTCAACCATGGTCAACCATGTTTTATAAAATCATTCATGGTCAACCATGGTCAATCATAGTCAACCATGGTCCAATGTCACATTGTGACAATTATTGTCTCAATATGAAAATCAATCATTGTCTCAACCATGGTACAACACTGCATTATGATAAAGATTGTAGATTGTCTCAATATGGTAATCATGGTCAACCATGGTCCAACATTGCGTTGTCACAAAGATTGTGTTGATATGAAAATCAATCATGGTTAAGCATGGTCAACCATGGTCCAATGTCGCATTGTGACAAGGAATGTCTCAATATGAAAATCAACCATGGTCAACCATGTTTATTTCACTGTTTATAATATTTATCTTAAGGTTTATATACCTTGGGTTTGTAGTATTAGTCCCTTGGGTTCATAATCCCATGGGGTTTTAGTATTAATCACTTGGGTTTATTATTCCCTTGGTTTATAATATCCATCCTTTGCGTTTATTATTCCCTTGGGTTTATAATATCACTCATGGTCAACTACAATCAAGCATAACAACCATGGTCGAATTTTGCATTGTGATAGTGATTGTCTCAATATGAAAATCAACCATGATCCAACATCGCATTGTGACAAATATTGTCTCGATCTGAAAATCAATCACGGTCAAACATGGTCAACCATTTTCCAATGTTGCATTGTGACAAGGATTGTCTCAATATTGAAATCAAACATGCTCAACCATGCTTATTTTAGGGTTTATAATATTTATCTTGGGGTTTATATACCTTGGGTTTATAAGTTTTATCTCTTCGGTTTATAATATCAATCCCCTGGGTTTATTAATTTAAGGATTCATATTTCTAAGGTTTAATATTTTTCCCTTAGGTTTAATATTAATAATTCTATTTATATTAACAAATACTATTTATAAATGACAATATCTTTTAGATTAATCACATTATTAGGATTTGATGTGATTAATTCGAAAGACATTCTCACTTGCAATATGGATCACAAAAGTCTAAGATCTAAAAAAATATTATTTGTATTATATATTTATATTAATAAATAATTGATTAATTTTTAATAAATAATTAATATTAATATTAATAATTATTTAATTATTTAAAGAATTAATTAATAATGAATAACAAAATTGTTGTTAATATTTATTAATTATTATTAATATTTTAATAATTAAATAATGTTATAATATTAATTAATAATATTAGTAATATTAATGAATTGTTAATTAATATCATTAATAATAATTATAATTACACTTTTAACATATATCAACCATATTTACTAATGTGGTTTTGTTAGTAAAATTATAGATTTATCAAATAACTACTTACTTTTTATATTTTAATTTATTGATTAATTCTAATAATGTATTCATTGCTTGGCGAAAGTTGAAACTGCAAGAGTAAAGTCAAGTGGAGATGAATATGGTTTTATATTTTATGGATCACATGCAATCCATATCGTGCGTTCTGCATCCATGCAGTTCCGGGATTCCCTGTTGCCATCACGTCATGTAACAACATAACACTCCACCTTGTTTGAATGGATGGATTTTATTTTATTTAGTTAAAATGACATGTATGAAAATGAATTCATTAGAACAAAACTATTTAACACATCAGATATAGCTCAAGTTCACATGAACAAGCTACACAACTTTGTTTTACTTATCGCTTTGATGTAAAATTGAGAACATAGACTAAAAAAAAAAAAAACATTAATCCCATACATAATAACATATAACTAAATATAACAAGAAACCAATTACAATATATGAAAAATTTAGGCCTAACTAATTCCTAAAAACAAAGATAAAATAAATCTAAATATTTTGAAACTAATTCCAAAATATTCAATTTTAATTTCTAATTTCAAAATATTCAATTTTATTTTCTAAGTGTAATTTTATAGATTATTCTTAATTCAAGAAAAACATGAGCTTTCAATAATACCATATTTTTTTTCCCTCCTAAACATATTTTTGTTGGTATTTATTTACATGGGATGGAAAAACAAGTTTTTTTGCAAAAAGACTTTTACCTAGCCTTTTCCAAAATAACATTTGTCTCTTTGTTTTTTTAATTTAAATAGGCAAAATCATTGCAATATTTTCCTTGGTTGTTTACTTACATTTCTAGTTATTATTTTAATAGAAATTTTATTTCTTATAAAAAAATAAGAGAACAGTTGGAGCACTTTGACATTTTCTCCACTTTACATTAGATCAGGGAACAAGTATAAACAACAGAAAAGGGATTGTGGTGATTGCTAGTTCTTAGAATTTGAATACAATTTTACTATCTATGTGACAATACCACCCAAGGTTCTGGTATGAGCCACATTGTAAAAAAGATGTAAATATGTTGCAATATTTGAAATAACAAAAAAAATGGGATTGAGTCTTGGGACATGGATTCCAGAGCTATGGATGGAGAATTGCTTCTAGGGATGAAGTAATTTATTGGGCAAAGAAGAAACCTGAAATTGAGGGCAGGAATTAAAGGTTGGTTGGCGCATGAAGTAAAGGGACTTGGTCCTGAAATTAAATGGGCTGAGGAAATTACTCAGGCCCATGCTTGCTTGAGATAATACAAGAAGCAAAAGAGAACAATTTTTATGCATGGAATACAAGAGCAAGGATGCAATAATAATGGAGGGGTGGGAAGCTCTCCCCAAAAGAAAGAAGGCATTCAGAAAAGAGGATGTGGATAGAGGGTTAGACTAAGTTTCATTTCAAATGAAAACATAAATATTGTATGATTACTCTTTTCAATTAATGGATTATGTTGCATTGTCACTATAATAGATATGGATAAACATGGATTGCAAAATGTGTTGTTGTGTATATATCTGTGATGCAATTGTGAAGGGATAGTTCCCTAATTTGTATATTGATTGTGGCTATGATTATGGATGGGTACATGTGTGATATGCTCACATAAAAAAGTAAATAAGTTAATATCCTAAACAATAGTAAGCACAGAGTGCCTCAAGTTTTGAGTGGAGAAGAGTCCCATAACAATGTTGCCTAAATGCTTAATGGTATCATAAATAATTCAATAACTAAAGTTAAGGAGCTCAATGATCTATTGCAGTTGCAAACCATGATCAATTAGAAGAAGTTGGTTTTGAGGCCATTGCAATAATGTACAGATTTATAAAAGAGACCCTATGTTGACTAATGTGGGTCAATGTTTACATCAGGGTATCTGTTTACAAAGTGTTGTGCCGACATGAGAAAAATATGTGAAAGATCAAGGGAGTGTCCCGGGGCTGATCATGACCTGTTGTCATACTTCCATAGGATTTAGCATTGCTTGTGCACAAGCCTCCATTCCCTCCACGAGGAATTTGGCAATGAGGGCCACGAGCCCCTACCAATAGCCAAATGCTCTAGCTACCCATGAGCAGTCTCGAGAAGCTACTGAGAGAGTTCATGAGGATTCTAGAATAGTTGACATGTGGTAAGAGAGGTGGAAGCCCGCACTAAGGTGACACCAGGTTTATGATAGATAAGAGATGCAAGGGCATCTACATTGCCATGCGAGGAATTCCCTACCCGAAAGCATGGAAGGCCCATGGGATAGTAACTCCTCAATGTAGCTATCACCCAAGATCGGAAGGGGTAACATCATGGAACATCTTAGTATGACTTCAGCAGAGTGGAAAGGTAATGATGTAGATCTAGAAGTTGAATGGATCCCTGAGAGAAGGCCACAGTTGAGAGGATTAACTTAAGGTAGTTTGTGAAGTAGTAGATCCAGTCTCTAGGGAGAGCGCAAAGATCTCCACTAAAGGCTTTGCCTAGTGCAGAGCCAAAGACCCATAACCCAATCATTCTTGAATATCAAGGGAGGGTGTTTATTATGGACTAAAGGGGAAAAACCCTAAACTTAAAGAAAGGATTGGATAAGTCTTATCCTCTTGTAGTCAAGACCGCAGGTGGGAAAGCTTCCGATTAGAGTAGCGGGATTCTCCTATTGCGTGATTAGACATCGAACATGGATTATCTGTGGGGACCATGCAACCATGCAGATAACCCAAAGATTAGAGGACGGGGTAGTACTCAGATAATAGCATAATAAAAGTTTTAAGTAGTGTCGATCGTGACTTAGACGGAGGTCTGGACGTCGAGCCGTATGCGCAGTGGAAGGACGTGCACGTGATATGTCAAACTGACTTGGTTGAAGTGAGGGGGTCGGGTGGTCAGAGGGATCCCAAGTTAGAAGCTTTAGAATGAATTGATCGTGACTAGGTCGGTAAGTCGGGAGTCAGGAGCAAGATGAGGCCGTGAGGTAAGAGATGTGTATGCCCCAACCATTCGCCCATCCATTGAATTTCCAGGCCGGTGGTGAACCGCCACATAGCAGTATGCAATTGGTGATCACCATCCTCTGTGAGCGAGAAAGCTAAGGATCAAAATGCACAATAACATATGGAAAATATTATTGATACATATTTAAGTTATTTGAAACCAATAGATATATAGTTTAAAATAAAAATCAAATTATATCTTATTAAACAAGTTATTACATAAATATATGTTGACAAGTCCTTTTTAGATGATAATGTGTAGACAATACATATAAGTTTAATTATTTTATTTGTGTTTCATATGCATGCAAATTAACAAAAGTTTTGACACAAATAATGAAAATATTAAAAAAACTTGATATTGAATTGAATGAATATAAAAAACAAATTGGTATCAAAAGCTAAAGAAACAATACAAAATCCAAGTATCCTATGGCGCTCGCAAAAGGAGAGATAAAAGAAAAAAGTCATTGATTTAAAAAAACAAAATCGCTTTGCATAAACGTCACATATTTTATGACCCTGTGGCAGGTCCATTGTGTCAAATGGTGCGAAAGCAGTGTATAAATTCAAAAGTTTAACGCACATTCATTCCGAAGTCAAAGGTCACTTTGGTATAAATATTTTGGGTTATTATATTAAATTCTTTTTCAGACATTACGTCCCGAAGTCAAAGGTCACCTCAGTATAAATATTTCGGGTTATTATATTAAAGTTCTTTCAGACATTACGTTCCGAAGTCAAAGGTCACGTCGTTTAAATATTTTGGGTTATTATATTAAATTCTTTTTCAGATATTACGTGACTATTTTTTTTTGGATTTTGGAAAAAAAAAATGATAGGAAAGATTTATAAAAGGAATAAAGGAACTTTATAAAGCTTTAAAAGCGATATTAAATTTTTTTTTTTTTTTTAAGGTTTTTGAAAAGTGTTTTTTAAAGGGATTTATAAAGATTTATTAAAGGTTTTTATCAAAGTTTAAAAAAGAGTGTTTTATTATTTGAAGATGTTTTTTTTTTAATGGCTTCATCGAAGTTTCCAATCGTAGTTTTCGCCATTTACATAGAAAAACTATGACATGTGGAATATTAAGATGGAGACACCGTCAAAGGTTCATGAGGTTTGGGAGCATATTAAGTTTGAATTTCTGGAACTTAAGAATGAAGTAGAAGAACAAGTTCTTACTAATGCAGAGTGGGAGCAATTAAGGAAAGACAAAACGAAGAATGCACAAGCATTGTAGCTTATTTAACAAGGAGTGTACTAAGCAATGTTCCATAAAGGTATGGCCAAAGTATATATTGTTAAGTTGCAAAATACTAGGAGAGATTTTGAAAGTCTACAGATGAAGGAAGCAAAGGATATTGATTCATTCATGAACCAAGTTTTGACTTTTGTAAATCAGTTAAAGATTTATGGTGATGATATTAAAGATCAAACAGTGGTTAAGAAGGTCTTCTTATCTTTCTCTACTAAGTTTGATGATGTAGTAGCAGCTATTGAAGAAGCCAAGGATTTGACAGTGTTGACAATTGATGAATTGATGGGATCACTTCTATCCCATGAGGCGAGGATAGATAGAAATAAGGATTCCTCCTTAGAAACCATTTTGAAAAGTCATGTTTTTATCTCAAGAGATAGAGGTCAAGGTAGAGATAGACTGAGAGCCAGGGGACGAGGTGAAATATTAGGTGGTCAAAGAGAGAAGAGATGGAACAAGAAAGTGGAAGCAATGATAGAATCTTCAACAAAAATCAAAGAATTGACAAATCAAAGGAGAGATGTTATTATTCTAATTAATTTGGTCACTATGCACGTCACTGCAGGAATATGATAGTTGATTAAGAAAAGCAGAGAGTTAATGTAACTATAAAGAATATTGACTTCATGTTCTTAGCTTTCCATACCATGCATGAACCTTCTGATAATGTTTGGTTATTAGACAGTGGTTGCAGTAACCACATGACAAGCAACAAGAATATAGTTGCAAATCTGGATAAATTGGTCAAGACAAAGGTAAACTTGGGGATTCAAAAGACTGTAGATATAGATGGCAAAGGAGTTGTTAATATTTTGACCAAGCAGGGGGATCCAAAGACAATTTCAAAGGTATATTATGTCCTTGGTCTCAATCATAAAATGATGAGTATTGGTTAGTTAATGCTTAAATAATACAAGGATATTTTTTAGGGACAAGAGTGTGTTATATATGACAAGCCCCAAGCAAACAACTAATAGAAAAGGTGTAGATGACGAGGAACAAATTATTTTCTCTAAGCATGAATTACATTGATCAGGTCAGTTCTTTTATGGTTGCATGTTCTAATGATTACTAGTTATGACACTCTCAGTTTGGACATTTGCATTTCTCTAGTTTAATATTGTTGCAGCAGAAACATATGGTTAGAGGATTACCTCCCATCAAAGGACCTTCTAGTACTTGTCAGTGTTGTATATTGGGAAAACAACAACGTGAGAGTTTTCCAAAAGGAGTTGCATACAGAGAAAAACAACCACTAGAGTTAGTTCATTCAGAATTGAGTGGACCCATGGAGAAACTGTCGATTGGTGGATGTTGTTACTTCCTCATAGTTATTGATTATTTCTGCAAAAAGATGTGGGTTTATTTTCTAAAGAAGAAGTCTAAATTTTTTCAAAGTTCAAAGAATTCAAAGCCTTAGTAGAGTGCCATAGTAATCGTCAGATCAAGGTATTAAGATCATATTTTGGTGGAGAATACGATTCAAAGCCATTCTGTGGTTACTACAAACAACATGGAATCATAAGATAATTTACAACAAGATAGACACTACAACATAGTGGTGTAGCAGAAAGAAGGAACATAACCATTCTGAACCTAGCAAGGAGCATGCTAAAAGGAAGAAACTTGTCTAATGAGTATTGGACAAAAGCAGTTGCATGTGTTTTTTATGTGATAAATAGATCTCCTACAAAGAGTGTGATGAAAAAAGTGCCAGAAGAAGCATGGTAAGGTATGTCTTGTAGTGTATCTCATCTTAGAGTGTTTGGATTTGTAACATATGCACATGTACCTCAAGAGCTAAGAGTCAAGTTGGATGATAAAAATGAAAAATGTGTATTTAATGGTTATAATGAGAAATCAAAAGTTTACAAATTTTATAACCTTGTCACCAAGAAGACTATAACTAGCAAAGATGTTATGTTCAAGGAAAAAGAGTCATGGAATGAGAGTGTAGAGAAAATAATTGATGCAGCAGTACCATTGAGGAAAGAAGAGGATGTAGCAAAAAATGAACAACGATGATCACAAGGGAAGACACCAACTAGAGTCACGCCAACAAGGACTCCAAGAGTTTCTGATCAACATGGATCCTCAAGTAGATGGACGAATCAACATAGTCCCAACAATCATTCAGGTAATGAATTAAGAAATATTAAGAGAAAAATGAGAAGTCTACAAGATATTATGATGATTTGAATGTTAGTTCAAATTTTTCATTGTTTTCCTTTCAACCTTAATCATTTGAACAAGCTATTAGAGATGAAAATTGGGTGCAAGCTATGGATGAAGAAATAGAATCCATTGAGAAAATTGATACTTGGGATTTTATTGATTTGCCAAAAGATAAAAATCTCATTGGTGTGAAATGGGTGTAGAAGATAAAGTTGAATGAAAAAGGAGAGATTGACATATATAAAGCAAGGGTTGTAGCAAAAGGGTTCTCGCACCAACTAGGAATAGACTTTGGAGAAAAAATTGCTCCAGTGTCCAACTTAGATATTGTAAGAGCAGTATTAGCAATAACAACTCAAAAAAAGTGGAAATTGTATAAGATGGATGTGAAATTAGCCTTCTTGAATGGAATTATAGAAGAAGAAATCTATGTGCAGCAGCCTCTAGGTTATGAAGTTGAAGGTCAAGAAGATAAAATTTACAGATTGAAGAAAGCACTATATGGACTCAAGCAAGTGCCAAGAGCTTGGTATAGAAGAATTGATAGTTATATGACCAAAAATGGATTTTGCAGAAGTAGCATTTAACCAACCTATTGTAGTGGCTACAACCACCCTCCAAAATTTTGGCCTGCATTATTTTTGGAGCCTCCCTTGAAGAGTTTCACTTGATGACTGCACACACCCGGGTTCACTCTATGAGCCCGTGTGAGTCTTTACATTCACCTTGCTTGTTTATTGCACTCAAGTCTATGCATGTTGATGTCTAAGTCATGCTTGTGACCATGTTCTGGTTATGCTCAAAGTCTGTGCTTTGTATGTGTTTGTTGTGTTCACCATGAAGCATCTGTTGCACTCACACACAGAACATTCATTGTCGCACAAGCGCCGTCTCAATCATGAACGATCAATCACGAGTGTCACGCTTGTCACTTGCACAGTCGGTTAGTAATGTTGAACATGTGCGTCTAGATGGTTCAGCTGTTTCATCGTTAAGTCATGCGAGTGTGTGTTTGTATCATCACCTACGCATCTTTCTATTGTTCACACACTTAGTCATTTTTGTTGAATTTCTAATGATGAGAATTTTCACTAACAGCCAGACCATCACACTGCTTTCGACTTGATCGATTGTCAACCAGAACAATGCAGAAGCACCAAGCTGGTTCCTTCAAGCAGCGCTGCCCGCAAGCACCTCAAGCAACACTCATGCTAGCCACCTGGACATTCGACTGGCTATTCATCTCAGAAATTGTGTAGTGATCATGAGCAAGCCTCCCACTGCCTATCAGTCAGCTCAGCTCAGAAATTGTGCAGAGATGATCAGCAGGCTGGCCTTCTAGCCTTAGTGTAGTTTTCCTAGCCAGAAGCTCCCAGCAGCCAACTAGCAGTTTCCTCTGGGAATTGCGCAATTCTGGCTGCCAGTGACCTCAACAACCAACTGGGAGTTCCCTCTGGGAATTGCGCAAGTCTGGCTGCCAGTGACTCCAATAGCCAACTGGAATTTCCCTCTAGGAATTGTGAAAGTCTGGTTACCAGTGACCCCAACAACCAACTGGCAGTTCCATTTGGGAATTGCACAAATCTGGCTGCTAGTCCCCTGGGCAGTTCCCTAGAAAAACTGCACAATCCTTGCCTGCTAACCCTTCATGTAGCCCGACCTGTTCCTCTGGAAAATTGCACAAATCTAGCTGTCCAGCCCCTGTTGATTGTTCGTTCCGAAAAATGTGTGGAGCATGCCTGCCTTTCCCTCCTGTAGCCCAGACTATATCTCCCAAAATTTGTGCAATTTTGCCTCCCAGCCAAGCCAGACCTTGCAGACAGTCATTGTTGACTCAAAATTGTCTGTCTCCATCCCTTAGTAACTCTTGCATAGTTTTCATTAGCAGTTTCTCGGAGCCATCATCTCGTATCACAGTCATGCTGCCTCTCTCGGTCACCAACATCTGAATGATCATGTGTCATGGTAGACTAGAAGGTTTTGGATTTGATGTCGTCTCATCATGAGTGACTGCAGGTATAGGTACACCAAAAAACATGTCAAGACAATGAACGAGATGAATGAAGGGAGCACATGTAGATGGACATGTTCACCAGTGGATGAATGAACGAATCATGCGAAGCGAACAAACGCAACGAACATGCACCTTCACGAACAAATGAGCTTGTCAAGCCTTCCAACATGAAAGCAAGGAACAACATGCTAGAGCTTCATCAAGTGAACCAAGGACCATTGAAGACTCCACACACTTCGCCATGCGGAGGTGAAGCTATGATACACCATGAAGGCATCCATCACTCAGCAGCACTGTAGCGCACCATGCACTCCAACAACAACACAAATGTACCGGCATTGTCATGTCAAGTCATGTCAAGTCGAATCATGAGTCATGTTGCCCATGTCTCTACTATGGGCTTGTTGTCAATGAATGTGATGTAACATGGAAGTCCAAGAGACCCACTTGTTGAACATAGAGTCATGTAAGTCATAAAGTCATGGAAGTCGAACGGTCATGAGGGTAGTCGAACAACCACAAGGGTCAGTTTCACCCTTGGCTATAAATACCCCCTTCATTTGTACATGAAAGGAGTTTTCACCTCAGCTCCTCCCACATAGCCAGGAGAGTCTGTAATCTTTTCTTTGAGGAGTAAGTAGTGGCTCCAACACCTTGCTGACAAGGTTAGTGATGTATGGTGTAACGATGTGTCTTGGAATTTTCGTTTAATTCAAAAGCCTGTTAACATGCCAACATGTTTTCACACATGTATTGTATTTGTTGTAAGACTAGTCTTTAACACTTGTAATGGATGTTGCTTTAACATGTGTTCTACATCTGAACTGATTCATTTGTTGTAATGCATAATCTATTGATCGAATTGTGTTGTATATGTTGTTAATGCTATCCCGTCCGTGTTGACTACTCTGTCGGACATGAGATAGACCTTTTATATGAACCTTGATGTAACAACCGTTGCAATAATCTCAGATTGATTCATGAGTGTTGTACATGTTATCTTACCTTGTATGTTGTGACTTCCGCATCCGAGTGGAATGCTCTGCCAGAAGATGTGTATGTCCTTTTGTGTTGTGTGTTCCTAGCTGAGTTGGGACTGATCCCTTTCAACCTGGAACTCACCTTCACTCTCTTGCCCTCACAGTGAAAGAACCATTGACACAAGTAAACTTACACTCACCAGGGACGTGAACCTCACTTCTCGAAGACAAAGTGAACCACTCTCTTATGCTGACAAGCAAGAGTTGAGGCAAATCCTTAAGATAATCACAACCAAGCCATCATACCGGATGGGACTCTCACACCAAATGGTGTGAGGTCTAGTTGTGACTTCATACTGGGGTGATCCCTTGAATGTTGGCGAGTCTAGCACCGTCAACATTTCTGGTGCTAGAAGGAGGACAACTAGTTGTACATGGCTGAAATTCCCCTCACACTCACTCATCAACCATCTCGTCAAGGCAGTCACTCGCAACCCCGCTCTCACGACTCTGCAGTTGGTTACTCCTCACCTCCCATAATTGAACACGAAATTTCATATCAACATCTTCGCTTCGTCTGTCTCGACACTCGCCAGTTCGTGAAAGTAATTGGACTGATCCTAGGCATACAATACCTTCCACACGCATCTAAGAAGCCAAAGGCTACTCCCATAGGATTGGTTGTATCATTGGTGAAAGAAGCAGTCCTTTCTACTCTTGAAGGGTTGGAAGAAGCTATTGAAGACGAAGAGGAACCTCCAATCTTCTTTGAAGACGAACAAGGCACTCTTGTGGTCTTGGGATCAAACTCTGGTATAGGATACGAAGGGGAAGGAAGCAGAGGAAGTGGAGGCAGAGATGAACCGATAGACTCAGATCCAGAACCTTCAAATTTCGAAGGAGAGGAAGAAGACGAAGAGGAAGAAGAGATTGCTGACCCAAATCTTGAATGGTGACTCAGGGACCATTGGATTTCCCGGATGTTCTGCACAAGATGTCGAAGCGAGGAGAGAGAATGAACATCAAGTTTAACCCTAACAATGCGGCGAAGGTAGAAGACCACTTTGACAACTTCTACCTACAGCTACAGACCCTTGATGTACGTTATGATGAAATAGCATGTAGATTGTTTCCATGTACCTTGGATAGTCGGGAAGTTGTTTGGTATCACAGCCTTCCACCCAAATCTATATAGAGTTGGGGTTCTTTAAAACATATGTTCCTTGAAAAGTTTGCTGATGACAAGACCCCGAACATGCTACTCAAAGATTTGGGAAACCTCAAGATGGAGGGAAAAGAGAAAGTGAAAGATTTCAATTAGAGGTTTATACATATTTTGAACAAGTTTGCAGCAGGCACCAAACCTCATGACTCCATCATTGTCGACTATTACACGTTTGCACTGCCAACCACCATTGCACAGTTCGTCAAGCGAGTTGCGAAGCCAACACTGTTAGAAAGTTGCGAAGAGGCTATCGCTATTGAGAAAGGCTTACGCGCCATTAGAGTCATCAAGGATGACAAATCAATGAAATACTCCAAGGATGTGAGAAGAAATCCTCAAGCAATGGCGAGAAAAGGTAGAGACAAGGAAGCAACTGACATTGAGACCCTCACTTGCCTTGTCAAGAACTTAGCCATCGAAATGTCCAAACTTAAGCAACGAAAGAAGAACACATTCGCGAACAGTCATCCGCCCATACAAAGACAGGTAAGTAGTTCATCAACCGACTCATCAAGAAACAATTGGTTCATTTCCAAATTTGCGCAGAAGCCTATGTTCCAACTTGATCAATGCAGTGATCCTAAGTACTATTCCTTCCATAAAGAATTTCACCGCGAGAACTCTTGTTTAGATTGGAAGCGATTTGTTACCTCTGTCTATATGCATACATTCGATGCAGATGGTGACATATAGGAGCAGCCAAAAGACACTGATGGCAACGAAGAGGTTGCACCTGATGAAGGACCAAGTTCTAGGCATGTGATGAACACATATCAGTGCTCACAAGTAGTTTCAAATATGAACACCAAGAAGCAGCCCCAAAAGAAAAATTATTGTTACAATATTAGGAGTAAAGGGGCTCCCCCGACACTTGAGGAGATGCAAGAGAAATTCAGACGGATGATAAAGAAGGCTAATCCACTAACTGCCTCAAAGCAACAAATACAAAGAAAGTTTGGGAAGACAACAACGGATAAGAACACATCCGTGAGTAGCAAGTTGCAGAACAATCTGCCAGACAACACGAGCATCAATTCCACCCTGGACACATAGTTGAGTCTACCACCTCTGGATTACAACATAGTCGATGCCATGAAGAAAACTCGAGTGAAAATCAGTTTGTTCGAGTTAGCCAAAGTCTAGAGCTAGCGAGATTTCCTGTTGCACACATTAGGACAAATAGAAACAGACAGTGCAGTCTTTACCAGCAAGGGAGCATGCACACCTCCCGGATCACTATCCGCTGTGCTCAATACACTCTGGATGGAAGAAGCAAACTCAGGTTTCCCCCCATTTCTTCTTTCATTCGAAGTTTTCAACTACAATGTCCACAACTGTTTAGTTGATTCTTACGCGACAACCAATGTCATGCTGCTCTCCATTGCTAAGAAGATTAATGCACAATGGAGAAAAACATCCGTGACAATCATCCAACTTGATAGAACATCAATACCAACCATTGGTGAACTACGAGACATAATCATTCGACTATCTCATGACAGTCAAGTCCACTAGTGCCTCAACATAGTTGTTGTGGACATACCGAAAACATATGGTCTGCTTCTCAGTAGAGACCGGTCCAACAAGCTAGATGGATACTTTTCTACATAATGGTCTCACCTGTGGCTTTCATACAAGGGAAGATGTAACCAAATCTAGGTGTTATCCGAGAGGTATATGAAACACAATGTCCCTCCCCTTGATGATAAGAACGGACCATTGGCCTTCACAGAACTCATGTTTGGAAAATGCCTCCTGGAAAAGAAATTGGAGTGTTATCCTACATGACCTACTTCAACATCGTCAAACAAGAAGTTGGGACTCCTTCCTCGCCCAAATGATGATAATGAAACTCGTACAGTTTTTTTTTTTTGTTAGTAGCAGTAGTAGCAATAGCAATAGTAGCAGTAGTACTAGCATGCCCCACGGCCATGTACAAACAAGCTGGGGGCCATGAATCTTGGCAAATCAGGCACACATAATGACTCAAGGATCGAGTGTATCTAAGCCATCCAAAATAATGAACCATGCATGATTTCAAGTTTTTTGAAGACTGAAGTTCCGAACTATGATGCTGAAGCACTCGTACTGAACACATGAAGGACCAACACCATGAACAAACAAAGTAACCTGGGAACCCACTATGATCCAAGATGGCCAATCTCGGTACAAGTTACACACTGTAGCAGCAACCAGCTGTTGACCACTTGATCAAATAGTATTGAGATGGGTCTGCGCAAGTAGATGATGACCTGAGTACCCATTGCACCTGAGCCATCCAACATGCGATTCCAGGTAAAGGAGGAGACAAGCCATTGCAGCAAAGAATAGGTAACACATAGATGTTGTTTGTCCTCATTTTGCCAAAAAGATTGGCTAACATTTTAAGTGTTTGGATTAATTGCAAAGTTCATCATCATACTTGGTTTTCTAATTCAAATCCTGCACATAAGAAATATGGGAAGATCCTCTTACGCATTGACTTCAGAAACTTGAATCGGTCCCGGAATAAAAACAACTACCTCGTGCCACCATCTGAGCCCATGTTGCACACAGTACCTGAAACAGTGGTGTTGTCTTCACTTGAAGGTCTTCTGGAATGTTGCTTGGTCCCTGTAGCGGAGCCTGGTGGACCGACATTGGTCCACGAGAAACTTAGATCACACACCTATCATTTACAATCACTTGACGGGAGTATTGATAATCTTCATGTCAAAGGCCAAGTCCTCGAACACTAGTTCAGCAGGTCAGGTCACGCTCGTCCCTTGCATATAGTCTGCTTTCTGCTTGTTCTTTCATTTGGTTTGATTTTCTTATTATCTTTGATTTTGCTTTGCTTTATTTTGCTTACTATTTTTTTTTCACATACATTTTGTTTGTTTGATATATTACTATTTTTGTTTCCAGAAATAAGTGCTGCTAACTACTACGTTCTGGCTTTTGAATAGAGTATGTGGCTGAAATTTGAAGAGACTTGTGACACTGTAGCACTTGGCTAGTCTTGTGTCCATTTTCTCTGTGCTTGGTTACAATCTTCGGCCAATGAAGTCCTGACGAAAAATACGAACCGTCTGTAAGGGAAGCTTTGGTCCAACCATGAACCTGTGTCCACACTAGGAAACCCCATGCATGTACTCAGCCTTCTACTATATGTGTTGAAGCAATCCAATTAGTAGAAATGGAGAAGGGGAAAAATCTAAACGAAAAAACCTATGTGAGAGGTCTTACATGCTTCTATAAGGGAACAACCTCTTCTGCTCTCAATAAGTCGGGATCCCTCTTCCTCCCCAAAAATAAATAAGTGCCTATGCACAGTTATCTTTAAAAATAGGAAGTCGAAAGAAGAGAAAGGCGTTTTGCGCAGAGAGGTGAAGCATGCAACTCCACTAGGGTACTGACCAAGCTCACTGGCAGTGGAGCAATG
The DNA here is from genome assembly GCA_000404065.3 of Pinus taeda. Taxonomy (NCBI): domain Eukaryota; kingdom Viridiplantae; phylum Streptophyta; class Pinopsida; order Pinales; family Pinaceae; genus Pinus; species Pinus taeda. Next base: position 46,205 of record APFE031325570.1, on the reverse strand, counting down.
TGTGTGTTCTTGCGTGAATTCATTGGGGTACTGTCCAAGCTTACTGGCAGCGCAACAACACCAAAGATGAAAACTTATACTCTGAAAATATTCAACTCGCGAACTAAACTACCCTTCCCGAATTCGAAACACTAAGATCTAAGTTGAAATTTTGATTGTGTTTTACTGAGTTAGCAAAGGGTGAACCATATACGTCCATGGGGTAAATGGGGAAACTGAAGTAACCTACACAACAATTCAATACTCCTTGGAAGACTAAGGCCCTGTGCTAGCAATGAACAAAAACAGAGAAGCTGGAGTCCTACCAGTGTGTCGCCAAGTGCTATAGCGGCTACAACCACCCTCCAAATTTTGGCTTGCATCAATTTCTGAGCCTCCCTTGAAGAGTTTCACTTAATGAATCCACACACCCAGGTTCACTCTGTGAGCCTGTGTGAGTATTTACATTCACCTTGCTGGTTTATTGCACTCAAGTCTATGCATGTTGATGTCTAAGTCATGCTTGCGACCGTGTTCTGGTTATGCTCAAAGTCTTTTCTTCGTATGTGTTTGTTGTGTTCACCATGAAGCATCTGTCGCACTCACACACGGAGTCACATTCACTGTCGCACAATCGTCATCTCGATCATGAACGATCAATCACAAGTGTTGCGCTTATCACTTGCACCGCCGGTCACGGTCATGTTGAACATGTGTGTCTGGATGGTTCGGTCGTTTCGTCGTCAAGTCTTGCGAGTGTGTGTTCGTATGATCACCTATGCATATTTCTACTGTTCACACACTTAGTCATTTTTGCTGAAGTTCTGACGACCAGACTCTTCATTGATAGCTAGACCATCACCCTACTTTCAACTTGATCGACTGTCAACCAGAACAACGCAGAAGCACCAAGCTAGTTCCTTCAAGTAGCGTTGCCCGCAAGCAACTCAAGCAACACTCATGTTGACCACCCAGACAATTGACCGAATTTTCATCTCAGAAATTGTGCAGTTCTCATGAGCAAGCCTCTCACTACCCATCAGTCAACTCAGCTTAGAAATTGCGTAGAGATGATCAGCAGGCCTTTCTTCCAACCTTAGTGTCGTTTTTCCAGCCAACTGGCAGTTCCCTCTGGGAATTGCACAAGTCTGGCTTCCAGTGACCTCAGCAGCCAACTGGCAATTCCCTCTAGGAATTGCGCAAGTTTGGCTGCCAGTGACCCCAATAGCCAACTAGCAGTTCCCTTTGGGAATTGCGCAATTTTGGCTTCTAGTAACACTAGAAGTCAACTGGAAGTTCCCTCTAGGAATTTCACAAGTTTGGATTCTAGTGACCCCAGCAGCCAACTGGAAGTTTTCTCTGGGAATTGCGCAAGTCTCGCTGCCAGTCTCCTAGGTAGTTCCCGAGAAAAACTGCACAATCCCTGCCTACTGACCCTTCATGCAGCTTGGCCCGTTCCCCTAGAAAATTGCACAAATATGGCTGTCCAGCCCCTGCTGAGTGTTCGTTCTGTAAAATGTGTAGAGCATGCCTGCCTTTCCCTCCTTTAGCTCGGATTTTCCCTCCCAAAATTTGCACAATTTTACCTCCCAACTGAGCCAAACCTTTTAGGTGGTCATTGTCAACTCAAATTGTCTGTCTTCATCCCTTAGTGACTCTTGCGCAGTTTTCATCAGCAGTTTCCTAGAGCCATCATCCTGCATCACAGCCCTGCTGCCTCTCCCGGTCACCCACATCCGAATGATCATGTGTCATGGTAGACTAGGAGGTTTTAGATTTGATGTCATCTCGTCATGAGTGAATGTAGGTACAAGTACACGAAGAAACATGTCAAGACGACGAACGAGATGAATGAAGGGAGCACATGCAGATGGACAGGTTCACCAACGGACGAACAAACGAAGCATGTGAAGTGAATGAACGCGACGAACATGCACCTTCGCGAACAAGTGAGCTTGTCAAGCCTTCCAACATGAAAGCAAGGAACAACATGCTAGAGCTTCATCAAGCAAACCAAGGACCATCAAAGACTCTACACACTTCGCCACGCAGAGGTGAAGCTATGATACACCATGAAGACATCGATCACTCAGTAGCACTGTAGTTGGACATGCACTCCAACAGTAGCATGAATGTACCAACATTTTCATGTCAAGTCATGTCGAGTCAAGTCATGAGTCATGTTGCCCACATCTCTACTATGGGTTTGTTGCCAACCAATGTGATGTAACGTGGAAGTCCAAGAGACCCACTTGTTGAACATAGAGTCATGTAAGTTGGAAAGTCATAGAAGTCGAACGATCATGTGGGTAGTCGAACAACCACAAGGGTCAGTTTCACCCTTGGCTATAAATACCCCCCTCATTTGTACATGAAAGGACTTTTCATCTCAGCTCCTCCCACATAGATAAGAGAGTCTGTAATCTTTTCTTTGAGGAGTAAGTAGTGGCTCCAACGCCCCACTGACGAGGTTAGTGATGTATGATGTAACGATGTGTCTTGAAACTTTCGCTTAATTCAGAAGCCTGTTAACAGGCCAACACGTTTTCACACATGTATTGTATTTGTTGTAAGGCTGATCTTTAACACTTGTAATGCATGTTTCTTTAACATGTGTTCTAAATATGAACTGATTCATTTGTTGTAATGCATAATCTATTAATGGAAATGTGTGGTATATGCTGTTAATATTGTCACGTCTATGTTGACTGCTCGCCGGACATTAGACAAACCTTTCATAGGAACCTTGTTGTAACAACCATTGCACTCGTCTCGAACTGATCCGTAAGTGTTGTACGTGTTATCTTACCTTGTATGTTGTCACTGGTGCATCTAAGTGGACTGCTCCATCGGAATCTTTGTATGTCCTTTTGTGTTGTCTATTCCTAGCCGAGTTGGGACTGATCCCTTTCAACCTGGAACTCACCTTCACTCTCTTCCCCTGAAAATGAAAGAACCATTGAAACAAGTACACTTACACTCACTAGGCACGCGAACCTCACTTCTCGAAGACAAAGCGAGCCACTCTCCTACGATGACAAGCAAGAGTTGAGGAAAATCCTTAAGATAATAGCAACCAGACCATCATACTGGATGGGACTCCCACACCAAACGGTGTGAGGTCTAGTTGGGACTTCGTACCGGGGTGATCCCCTAAATATTGGCGGGTCCAGCACTGTCAACACAACCTTATACACAAAGGTAAATGAGCATGGACAAATTTTGATTGTTTGCTTATATGTGGAGATTTATATTGGTGAACTTGAATTAGATGAATTTAAAGCAACCATGAAGAAAGAATTTGAAATGACAAATCTTGGTATTATGAAATATTTTCTTGGCATAGAAGTTGAGCCATTAGATAAAGGAGGAGTTATTTATCAAAATAAATATGCTAAAGCATTGTTGAAAAGATTCACGGTGGAAAATTATAAAGTTTCTCCTACACCAATTGCAACATGTGAAAAGTTAAGTAAGGATGATGAAGGATCGGATGTCAATCCAACTCTATTCAAAAAATTGGTTGACATCCTTATCTATCTCACAACTACAAGACCATATATTATGCAAGGAGTTAGTTATATTTCTAGATTTATGGAGTCTCCAAAAGACTCACATTGGATAGCGGGAAAAACAATTTTGAGATACATAGAAGGAACTATAGATTGTGGCATATTTTATGCAAGCACATAGAAGAAATATTTGGTTGGATACAATCATAGTGATTTTTCAAGAAGTTTAGACGATAGGAAAATCACTTATGGTTATGTGTTTTAGCTTGGTTAAGGTGTGATATTATGGGCATATGGAAAATGACCTTTTGTGATAGTTTCATCAGCACAAGCAAAATATGTAGAAGCAACATCAACAACATGTCAAGTAGTATGGTTATCAAGAGTTTTGGATGGACTTCAATAGAAACAAAAAGGATTAATAAAAATCTATTGTGACAACACCTCAACCATTACACTATCCAAGCATAGTGTGTTTCATCAAAAGATATAATTTTATTAGAGAACTTTCAATAAATGGATAAGTTTATTTGAAGCCTTGTAAATTGAGTGATCAATTGGCTGATATATTTACTAAGCCATTAGCAAAAGATGTATTTGAGTTTCATAGAGGAAACTTAGGTGTTGTAAGCCTAGTTGAGACTTAGACCAAGAGGCATGTTTGAGTTGTCGTGAGTCCTGTCTTAGTTTAGTAGTCATAATTAAAGGGAAGTGTTAAAAATAACTAATTACTCCTGCATGCAAAGTAGTCTAAATTTAGAGTGTGAACTAACTGAGTCAAGTGTGAGCGAGTTTGAGTTCAGTCTTATATTTGGTAAAGTCAAATTTAGTGAGTGTTTGCATGTTGAAGTTATTATGAGTTAGTCGCTAGTTGAAAAAGTATAAATATCCCTCACCGGTTCATTGTAATCATCAAGTTTTGTGTGATCAATAGAAGAGAAACAACCCATGTTGTTTTTGTGTGTCAAATCTATGTCTTTCCTCGTCTGGCTTTCCAACTGTCCTAATGTTGCAGATAAAGATAAGTTCTACACCCGCCCTCTACTGTATTATCTTTCGCATGGAGCTTTCTAAAAAGAAGTTATCAATTAGAGATCTGTAAACCTGATTGCACCTATTACTCTCTCGACGATCTAAACCAATGAGAAACACTAGTAATTGCTATATCATCATCCCACAAGCATCATACTTCACCAACTTCTTCTACTTCTGATCCAGAAGACTATCAACCTTTGCCTAAGAAGCTCCACTCTTATCTTATTCAAACCCTTGTTGCTACTTTTGTTCCTACTAGAGTTGTACCACTTGAAAGTACATCCATTACCATAGTTGTTCCTCTTCAAATCCCTCCTCATCTTCCTATGGCTTCCTTAGCGACACCATCTATAGTTCTAACTATGTCCATTGACCCTACTTCAATTATTCAAATAAATCATTTTGTTTTGAATTTCTCTAAACTTGTCCAAATTGATGATGATGATCCTCAGAGACTATTATACCAACTCTAATAGTGGAAGAGTTGCACCATTCTACCCTTCCTCCAGTTTGTCAATCCTACACCCCACCTTCATACCAACCCTACACCCCACCTTCATACCAACTCTAATAGTGGAAGAGTTGCACCATTCTACTCTTCCTCCAGTTTGTCAATCCTACACCCCACCTTCATACCAACTCTACTAGTGGAAAAGTTGCACCATTCTACTCTTCCTCTAGTAAGTCAATCCTACACCCCACCTTCTTCGTAGATTGATTCTTCCGCTACCCACTCTGAGATGCCGTCTACCCATTCTCCTCATGACCAAGATACTTTTGCTCCACAGGCTCTCATGATTATGAGAGGTGCAGTGATTTTGCAAACTACAACATGCTCCCGTGAAGGCAGTAATGTTGCTTTCGAAAATGCAATGGTTGAGTTAGTCGCCAACTAGATAATTGCAAACAAGTCTTGCAATTGTGTGCCCAATCAGTCTACATAGTTCTGTTGCTACCCTATGAGGTATGTGCTCGTGTTTGGTGTGATATTCAGCAAGAGCAAGTAGAGATTCTAGAAACTCCATCTCAAAGTCATTTCGAGAAGTCTATTGCTAGTGGGATGCCATTGCTATCCAAATTTCCTTTCCTATAAGTGAGGATGAAAATTATTATTATAATTGACTATTATTATAATGACTACATTAATATGAATATTGTTTTATTAACTGTCACTCTGGCCTAGAAAAAAAACGAAAAACAATTTCACTTGAAAATGGGGCAATTGAACAATTATGTGCACAATCAAGATATGCATTTGTGAATGACAACCGTCCATCACATCCGAGCTCACTTCTAGAACAAAAGCATCTAAACGGTTATAATTCTCAATGATTGATTCACAAGAACATAATTTCATAAATATTTTCTCAAACATCATGAGAACTGTGTTAGCAAACTGAAATGCATACATAATTGAACGGAAATGCAAACAAGTATATGTACAAAATGAAAACCTAACATTCGGAATTTAAAATGTATAGTATATGTACAAAATGAAAACCTAACTTTCGGAATTTAAAATGTATGATTGAAACGTTCAGTAGCAATATTATATGTCAGCAAAGTTCATTGCAACTATTTGAGAATCTCACACTGCAGATAGATGGCGTGGGCGAACTGATACGGAAAGGCCGTGCTTCATGGAAAGTAGCAACCCGAACTTGGGAACGACGGGGTGCCTGTCCACCACTCTCACCTCGTAACGGGCAACAACCGAAGCCGCCACCCACTTCATCTGCCGAAACGCCAACTCCTTCCCTGTACACCTTCGCGGACCACCGTTGAAAACCGGGTACCTGAACTCCGATTCTCCCTTCACGGCCTTCCCGTCCTTGATCCACCTCTCCGGCTTGAACTCCCCGCAATCCTCCCCCCACACGCTCTGCAATCTGCAAGCAGAGTAGATGGAGTATATGACGATGGACCCCCTCTCTAACTTCGTGGCGTCGGGCAGCACGTCGTCTTCTGCGGCCTCCACCAGGTTGATCGGAACAGGTGGATATAGCCGGAGAGACTCGCTCAGCGCCGCCTGCAGATACTTCATCTCTTTTATCTCCTCCATTGAGAAAGGCGAGGGATCGTTTCGATCTTGTGACGTCGGCCTCCGGTTTAAGATACTTCGTATCTCTTGTACAATTTTTTGTTCAACGTCTCGGTGCTGATCCAGCAGCCAAAAAAACCAAGAAAGAGCCACATGCGTCGTCTGGCCAGAAATCACCAAGTTGAGAGAGAAGTCTCTTAAAAAGGCGAGGCAAGCGGGGACACCACCATTAATCTCCTGCTCGTGTAAAAGGACTATCGACAGGAAATCCATGTCTCGCCCCAAGTTGTAGTCGTTCATACTGTACTCAACCCTGTTTTTCTTCCTAAACGCCATGATCTGGCTTAGAAAACAGTCCACAATTTTCCTAGCCGCGGGGACCCTGCGCTCCATTCCGATGCCCAAGTACCTCATTGTTCTCCAACAGAAGGCGGGCATTAGCAGTCGATGCATGCACGCTTCTATACCCTCGTCCAGGGCAATCAGGGAAGGAACCGGTGGGAGCTCGAGGAGAAGAGACTTGGGATCGAATCCCATTCCATTCCAACAAGTGATATCGAACAAAAAGCGACGGAAAACGTCGTGTAAATTGATGATAAGCTCGTCGTCGGAAGCACTGCGAAGCAGGGGAAGCAGTCTGTCGTGCACAAAGGAGATAGTAGAACGAATCGAATAATTGCGGAAGCTTGTGGAGTGGAGTGCCGACGTACTGAGACTGCTGAAGTGGTTAAAAAAGTGGCCGTCCTGCAAGAAAAGATTATTATCCCCAAACAGATCGTCGAATACGCTCTTCAGGTAGTTGCTCTTCACAAAGCTGTGGAATCTGGTCTTCAGCATGTACTCCACATTGCCTGCATCTGCTGTGACTACTCTTTTCATCAGTGGGATCTCCAGGGTGAAAGTTGCACCACTAAAATTGAGTAGATGAGTGACCCAATCGTGCAGATGCCTAAAATTCCAGACCAGAGAAGGAAGCATGCCGACAAGTGGCCATTTCAATGGTAGTTCCACCTTCCATACCTTCCTCCTCAGTAGAAATATTGGGATCAAGATGCAAGAGATAAGTATGAAGGCCATTTCGGAGAAGCCAATATTACTCAACATCCAGTACATTCCGAACAATTCCATAGTAGCGAACGGGTTGCTGGCCGTTCAACTTTTAGAATGGCAATCTCCATGGAAGGTGTACCCCCTAGAACGCTCTGTAAGTTCGGTGTACAGCCCAACATACACAGCATACACAGCATACACAGGAGAGAATTGAATGCTCACCTGCAAACACAGTAGCAACCTTCGATCACAAGACCCTAGCTGTCCATCCACAAACACCTCGCTCCATACTCTAATATTAATGTTTACACGGCGAGTCAAAACCCGTCATGTTACGTATTCAGAGCGTTGTAACATGCTCTGATTTGATACTCTGAGGGTGATACGATGCAGAGGCTACTCCGAGAGCCTCTGGCACCACCGTTTCTTACTTCCACTCATACAATGTCAAGTGAAACTATTAACTTTTCAGTGGCATGCATGGCTGCCACGATATTTGGACGCTTGGCTTTTGTATATTAACATGATTGTTATGTGTTTAGGTGTCCCTCTAGTGAATAGGTAGAGATGAATTTCAGCAATCAAAGATGGTGGCATATTCGTTTTTTGTCCTCCGTATTAATGGAGGGAGTTTTCAATAAACATTTTTTGACATTTCTAAATCCACATTTATCTTTTCATATTAGATTATAAATTTATTAGGTAAATTATTATCACCACAAATTAGGGTTTGTGGTTAACCTAAGTTCAACCAAAGCATAAATTTACAACATAACTACGTGTTTCCCTTTTACAATTTACAACAAATTAAAATTCATGTTCTGTGTGTCGTTTCCAAATATTTTGTAAACAACTTTACTATTAACTTTTGTTTTCTTGGAGAGAAATTTTCATTTATTTATTTTTTAAATGAAATTAAATATGAAACATGATTTCTCTAAAGTAGATTGTAATATACTAATTCAAATATACCACTTAATCGTGTAACTTTCGATTTCTATTGTTAAGGTATTTTATCAAATAGTTTGTATGTAAATTGCAATAAAACACCTTTGACACATTTTTTCAAAATTTTTGCTTGCAAATATGCATGGATAAACTACAACAATACTATTATATAACAATGCTAACTTACATTACCAATACTATAACCATCCACAAAACAACATTTTCATTGCATCATTTAGTTAAACAATTTGTATGCAATGCATCATTAAATCATTTAGGCATTTCTTGAATCACTTTGCATGTAAACTAATATAGCAAATTCCAAGGCATATCTCCTAAATTGTAACAATCCAAGTTCTAAAAATAGAACCATATGATTAGTGGGATTTCCCGTCACTATGATCCAAGTTTTAGCTTCTGGAAACTCCTAGAAGAAAGTTATAAAATAAATGCCAACATAACCTATTTGATGCATAATTTTAGGAGCATCAAGGAAGCTAAAATTCCTTTAATTATATCTCCTAAAATATCATAACCCAATTGAAAGTTGGATTAGATCATGAATGGGATTTCCCCTTAGTATAGTCCAAGTTTCGGCTTTTGAAACTTCCTAGAAGAAAACTCATAGCACAAATTCCAACTTTACCTATTTAGAGATGCATTTAGGAAGCCCAACTTCCTCTGATAATATTTCCTAAAAAATTTCAATCCAAGATATGAAAATTGGACCAAAGGATCAACAAGATCTCTCATCACTATGATCCAAGTTTCAGCTTCTAGAAACTCCCAAAAGAAAATTTATAGTAGAAATGTCAACATGGCCCATTTAAAGAATAATTTAGGAAGCCTATCTTCTTCAACTAGTGCTGTTACATATAAAATCTCCAGTCAAATAGTATACCAAGCACATCCATGATAAATTCGTTGAAGAGTAAATGCATGTACACATAAACTTGTTGAAATTAGCAATTAAACGATATGCATAAGAGATACTTATCTTCAGTTAAATCTTTTGCAATCTAGAAATGAAGGGTTAGCCATTCTCCACCCAACCATAGGTTTTGTTATGCTGTAGCCTTTCTCATAGTTGGTCGCCCCTGAGCTAAATCTTGATGCTTTGAGGGAAAAACTAAACATAGGGATTTAGCACATTGTTTCCATACTAGATTCATCAAAAAAAGTCAAGGCCGCTCTCCTTCACTCACAAGAAATAATTTCATTGTTCAACCTTTCCATTCCTTGACCATGTCCATAGACATTCACAAATGACAATGCAACTTTGCACAAAACATGGGATTCCTTCTTTGATCTTTATAGTCCCTTGATCCACCCCTCATAAGTTCTATATGTGCTACACACAACCAGGACCGTTACTAGTCCTAAGAGCCATCACAACTTTCCTTTCATCTTCCCAACCTTTCAGCTTCTTCTGAAACTAAACATCGCATCAAAGGGAAATATTCACCCAAGGTATAATTTCCCTCTTAAGTCAAGTTCCCCCTTCCCAATGCATCATAATACGTTGGTTGTCTGCTTTCTTCAACTATACAATTTTTATTAATAAAAATAAACAGTACATCATATAATAGAATTTGAAATCATAGCGTCAATGTTGGTACCCCAACATTATATATTCTGAAATATATTACAAAATTTTGGGTGATGAAAGGGATGTCTCAATCCCCTCCCCCTTTAGAGAACACCATCCTTAGTGTTCAACTATTTGTAGAACCATTCTATTAAGAGGAAGGGACATGCCACGTTCACAACAACAACATTTTCCATGTCCTTAATTTCCACTTTGAGCAATGTCATTCATTTTTCATGGTCTAGTTACCTCTATACCTCATATCATTTCAACACATTCTTGCATGGTTATCCATGGCTTCATAAGGCTTCAACGGGGAATAATTTCAGCTCATTGTTTTCTTTGACACATCCAATTCATTCATGATCCCAATGAATATGTAGATTAATCTTTGAAATCAATTCATTCAAGTGTCACCTTCCTTGTAGTCACACACCTTCCAAGTTCAGACATCTCCTTCTCTACCTCCCCAATACCTCAAGTGATTTGTTCCTTGGAAAGGCTTCCTCACACATGAAGAGTCTCGAGATTTATGGAATCTTATAGCCAAGGTATCCCTCTGTCTTGTGCTAAATAACAGAACATATTTCTCATAACATAACTCATGGTGATCAATGTATGTGATAGGGCTCCTATGTCACCACAGTGGCCTTGTCCCTAAGATTTTTAGCTTCACAACCATCATCTATCCTTTCTAGATAAATAAAAATCTCACATGTACCATAAGCATACAATTTCCATGAAATTAATCATAATTTAAATCAAATATCCTTCATTTTTGTTTTCTCTTCCAAACTTGCTTCATATAGGAATAAGATTTCATAAATATGAGATTATTCTCATGATGTTTTCCTCTTGCATATGGTAGCACTCAGCCTTCATTATCATAACAAAGGCCATTTCAATTGAAATTTGTACTTTCAAATAGCTAAATAGTGGTAAGCATTCATACACAAAATATTTTTAATGCAAGATTTATAATATTCCCTAAAGTGATCTCATAATTATTAATACACATATGATTCAATCATTTTCAATTGATTTAAAAATAAATTGAAATAAATCTATCGTTTCATTATATATTTGCACCACAATCATTCCAAGCCATAATACATTCAAACATTTATTCCAACAACCAAAGGGTCAAAATTGGAATACACATATCTCTAAATTCATGAGTAATTAGCTTTCACTTTTCTTTGGAGGATGAGGGATTCATGCCACTCATTCCACTAAACAATTCCTCAAAATTATTAGAAGCTATTTCTTTTCATGACATTCAATCATGCGATGGATTGTCTCATACAAGCATGCATGCACTCAAAGAATCAATCATATGTACCATCATGGTTCATAATATGAGTGCCATGACCAAATCATGCCATAGTAACTCATGGGTGTATTACAAATATTCCAACAATCTTTACACGTGCAAGGCTTCTTGTCTTTGTCATAACCAACTACTTATTAATGATAAATTGCTTTCATATATCAATATTTCCATACAATTTTCACATTAACCAGAAAACTCTAATCTTTCAATTACATGTTCATTACCAACAAACTCAACATTATGTGATAGAATCACTTGTCTCAAGCTTATAAACTATTGGGCCAATACTCATGGACTCATGAACACATGTGCAATCCCTACATTTGCTTCATACAACCCACATTTTCATGCATTCTCTCAATTCATTACCAAACATATTTTATCTCATGAGTATATTGTTCATTCATTTAATCTTTGTTCAACATTCCAGCTCAATGCATGCACACATTATTAAGATTTTACTGAATATTTTTTTGCTAATAATTCTCTTCCTTAACCATGATATCATTTATTAGGTATCTATGCAATACATATAATAATTTGAAAATAATAGGTTTCTTCATGTTTGAAACTAAGACCGATATAATACAGTAGAATTCATCTGCAGGCAAATGCTCTACAACTATGTGTTTCAAATACATCACTTTATCTTCCAAGATTATACAAAATTCACTTGCATGCTTTGTGTAATGGATTTTATCTTTTTCTACTCACCATCTTCATGATTGAGGTCTAATTGACCACTATTTTTATGCCTTTGATTCTTGTTAGTTTACCACCGGTTCTTAGAAATTTTCATTGAGATAAACTTTCTGACTCCATGCCCAATGGTTTGTTTTCCTTCTTTTCAACCAAGTTATCATTCTTTCACATTTAATCTTCCCACCAAGTATATTAAAGACCTGTTAATGTTATGACCTGGAGTAGCAGAGTTGATGAGATATCCCTCTCTAGATTGAATGGATAGCTTTCAATCCTAAAGTGGTTAGAGGTTACCTTAGAGTTTTCACAATCACAACTTGTTGAAATTCTGACTGATAACATTTTGGCATCGTTGTCGGGGAGGCGACGACTTCAAGTAAATTTTCCTGGAGGAACGTCAATCATTTAGTTTTGATTTTTGATGGTGAACAAAAGTTAGAAATGGGAGAGTGATTATGAAATCACTCACTTAGTGACTCTATTGCTAGTGAAATCCAGAATTCAAAGCATCAATAGTGACTACATTGTCTGAAGAATATGTAGAATAAAGAGTTTCTTAGAAACTCCACTGTTTTCAAAATGGATTCCATGGCTGCTTATAGATTTGAAAGGTATGCCCCCATGATTCATTCACATATTCCCAGTTTTCCATATCGTTTACCTCATATAGATTGGCAAACATATTTACCAAGATTCAAAGATAAAAAAAGGGGATGATGTTTCATTTCGTTTGGTCAAATTTCACATGCACATACATAGTCTAGGGGTTGAATTGCATGAAGGCTTCTTGATGAAGATGTTTATCGCAACCTTAGAAGGATTGGAAATCTACTAACATATATTCCTTGAAATATTTCTATGTAGTTTTTTGTAAGAACTATAAAGAAAGTTACCTATTTAATAGGGACAATTTTAAGGATGAAAAATTATCTTGAAGTTTAAAATCATTGAAGAATCTCACTAGTCCATGATATGCAAACTATAAATTGTTTATTGATGTATTTGTAAAATTATTCAAATTTATAATGATTTTATATATGCTTTCTATATAATGTTGGTTATTTTTAAGGTAAAATAATTTTATATTGTAAAATTTGGGCGAATCATTTTTATAAAAAGTGTAAATTGGCGAATATTTTTTTAGAAAAATCATGGAAATTTAGCCCACTTGCGAATATTAGCCCCTAAAATTTTCCATGCTATTTATAGTGTTGGTTGAAAACTTTTGTGGACATTTTGAAAATATTTTTCAACACATGGGAAATGATATTGATGATGAAGATTGAATATATGACGAGATTAGAGAAGCCTTGCTTGAAATGTTTTCTCATCAGGAAGAACTAGAAGATAACTGTCATGAACCTTAGAAAAGCTTCCAACAAACAATAGCTTCTCCCTTAGCTAAAAATGAAATAGATCAGCATCTTGAAGTACAGATTCATGTTCCTTCTCCCAAATATGTTCATATTTTATGTGATCAAGATACAAGTGAGGACGACCAATCAAATAGTTTTTCATTTCATTTATTTCCTGAGTCTTTAAGTCATGAAGAAACTTATGAAGATGAGATCCTTGAAATTGTATGCATGGAAACTATAGATAATAAATCAATTCATGATGATAATAACCCACGATCAACTTTTGATGTTTTCGATACATATTATGTGGATTTTCTTTTTGAATTCCTTCAAGAGTGTGTAAAAATTTTCTCTGATGTGAATGGTAAGAGGAAAGAACAAATTGCTGCCGTATTATTTGAGGATGATCAACTTCACCACACAGAGCAACTAGTAGGCAATCATGAAGCATACACTTCTTTGTTAGTTGATCATAAAGAAAAGATAGTCATTCATGTTTTTAAATACCCTCTAAACAACCTATTGAAATCATCTGTGAAGGTAGATCTTGTTTTCTTCATGAGTACAAAGATTGGATTCAAGTTGTAGTTTGAGTTGCCATTTTCTAAATGTTTCTTTCTACTTAAGGTGAGTGAAAGAAAAGTCCAATAAAGTAACCAATTGCTTGATTGGGTACATTGGAAGTTTCATTTCACTTTATTTTTCAGCAATTTTAAATAGCTTAGAGTAGATTGATTTTCATGTGAATAAGCTTGATGGGCAAGCATTTTTTTCAGTTTCTCAGCAGTTTCAAATTTCAGCTTTCAACAATATGTAGTAGTTTTAGTTGAGGATAGGTCATAGGTCAGTTTGCAAGCTGCAGGATGTGAAAGGTATGGAATGAGCCCAATGGACTAGGCAACTGGCCTACAGCGTCCTTTTCTACCTCTCAAAGTGACAGCATTCCCATTAGAGCCAGATGTTAGCACTGTTTTTTTTGCATTTGCATGAGTTAAAAATTCCTTTGAGAAGTCAGCTATATATTATCTTTGTTAAGTCACTTTTGAGCCTGAGGTGAAGGTCATATTAAGACATCTTTAAGAAATAAGACTTATTTTGGGTTACCGTTTTAGTTCAATTATCACGTTGTTCTCCATGTTTATAGATTATACTCAAAGACGATAAAAATTTTTATGGATAGAAAGTATATTAAGGTTTTGTACAAATTAAAAACCAATGTAAGTTTTTTAATGTAATCCAATGTAAGTTTCAATGTGACTAAGAAGTTAATAAAATGGATTCCGTAGGGGTGCCACGAATATTTTTGTGGTGAAAAATGGGGCCTACGAAATATATTTGTTGCGTAAATATGAGCACTATGAAATGAGACGCTACGAAATAAACATTGGCGAATGCTTTATTGGTGAAAAGGTAGGTGCTGGAAAATCAGCTGAAAACATAACCACATATCATGCGTCAGGTGGCACTACCAAATCAAATGGAAACCATACTTTGTTTTGTTTTTATTTCAGGACATGAGTACTTAAACTTACACATCAGAGCTTCCTTTATATTTTTCATAAGTCAGTATTCTTAGTCTTATTCCTTTCCGTGTAATTTCATTACTGTTATTTCTTCATGTTTGAAACTAAGACCAATATCATATCGTAGAATTCATCTACAGTGTGATGCTATACAACTATGTATTTCAAATATATCACTTTCTCTTCTAAAATTGCACAAAATTCACTTGCATGCTTCATGTAATGGACTATTATATTTTTTTGTTCACAATTTTCATTATTGAGGGCTAAATGAACATTATTTTTATGCCCTTGATACTTGTTAGTTTACCACGAGTTCTTAGAATTTTTCATTGAGATTAACTTTCTCACTCCATTCCCAATGGTCGAATTTCTTCTTTCCAACCAAGTCTATCATTATTTCACATTTAATCTCGACACAAATTTTATTAAAGACCTATTATTGTTGTGACCTAGAGTAGCAGAGTTATGAGAGATCCCTCTCTAGATTGAAGGGCCAACTTTCAATCCTAAAGTGGTTGGAGGTCACCTCAGAGTTTTCACCATCACAGTATGTTGAAATTCTGAATGATATCACAACAGATTTAGCTCCTAGGTGGTTAACTACAAGTAATTTGGATTATAGTTGTGCTTATAGTTGGGTGGAGAGTGGTAGTCCCTTCTTTAGTTTCCAACAAAATTAAGTGGAATAGATAAGTGTATTTTTATCTTTTAAATGAATTGTAAATGTCATTCAATGTTTCATTTTTATATACCATGCTAGATTTACTTTGTATGTATTAGTGAGTTGAAATATGTTATATATATATTCATAGTGAATTATATGTTGAAATGAGCATGAATAGAGAGCTTGGGTCGAACATAACTTGCTTGAATATTGATTTGAAATCCTTTATGAGTGTGAATGATGTATGCAAATGGGAACCTTTACATATATTACCTTTGATTATGGTGTGTAGTATATTCATGAGTTGAGAAGTATTTTCTTGGTTGTATCTAATTATTGCTTCATCGAGGTTGTCATGTTATATTAATTTTATACTAATTGCGAAGATAAACCTATATGATGATGAGAGCTTAAGGCTCCATCTACCTTTAGAGATG
>APFE031325570.1:0-29349 GCA_000404065.3 Pinus taeda | reverse complement strand
TTTTTTGGTAAAATAAAATAAAATTTAGATTTATAATTAAGGAAAAATAGAGTTTGGAATATATTTGAATATTTAAAAAAATGTGGAACAAATGCATTTTATAATTTTCTTATGGACAAGTATTGAAAGACTTTGTTTTCTTTTTTAAGATAATTATGATAGCTTGATCAAGCCTATGTTTAACCATGGCCGAGGGTTTCTTAAACCTTCAATCGAGCTATTTGAAATTTGAATTTCAAACACTTGATTGAGCTATTGAGGGTCTAAAAAACAAAGTTTTAGCTCCTATTATGCAGATTCTTCTGCAACACCATTTTGTACCCTAGCAGACTCCAAGAAAAAATTGTCTTTATGTCGCGGAGATGATCATGTTGGATTTGCGAAGGAACCATCTATCCATCGCATATGAGTTTGACATTTTTGAATTCATATGATATTTTTTATCTAAATTATTTTAAACATAATGCTTGATTTTTTTTTTGAACAGTTTTAAAGATGTTGAATAAAAACTTAATATCATAAAATATACACAATGAAAAATATTCAAATAATACCTCTATCTTTGGTTACGAGTCCTCTTTGAAATGGAATTGAAATATTACTTCACCACTTTGAAAAATAACAAAAAATATAATTTTGCATAAAAATATATTTTTTTAATATGAAAAACTTAGCCCTCTCTGTGTAGTATACTCTCTCTCTCTCTCTCTCACACACACACACACATTACGCATTTTAGACTAAGTTATGGTACGTGAACACACACATACCTCTTAAGATGTGTTAAAAAATGTAAGGAAAAGAATTTCATTTAATGGAAAATTGACATGTTATACAACACTAAATATTTTTGTAAAAAATGTCATTAGGAAAACAACATAATTCTCCAAAAAAATTATTTTTACTCCGAATCAAAATTCATAGTGCTTATATGAATTTTGAGGGATTCAATTCGATAAAAGGAGAAAAACTTGAAATTGCATCACCACATTTGGTGCAAAAGCGTAACCCATCTTCATGCTTTCACCCACTAGCATATAAAAGTTTTGGCTACGTTAGAGTATTTTCTTAGCAGTGGATGTAGCGATATTGTCCAACCAAGATATTAGAACCCAAGATATTAGGGCTAAAGGGTGTGATATGGAAAATATTAATATGACAAGGTCTAGTATGACATGTGCATTGGGGACATGGACTAATGTAGAGGAATTATGTGGTTAGGGACAACCACTTGTTGTTCATGTGTACATGTATGTATGATGATGTGACCTTAAGGGGAAAAATTCAAATGGTCATAACTTTGTTCCTGTAGCCCAGATTGAGATTAAATTTATATCATTGGAAATACTTAAGAATATAAAGATGATGGTAGTATCAGAAATGTGATTTAAGGTGACATAAGAAATATGAATTTTTGATAACCCCATCTTCATATTGTACCTTGAAGGTTGCATCTAATTACGTGCTAATTATGCCCCATATCCCTAATATGGAATTAGGGGGTCGGGTGTGTTACACCATGTTTGATACAATGGCCTTTAACTAAACCTCACAGACTCTAGTACAACAAAATTGTTGCAACATCCATATATTGAATCCTTTAAAGAGTATGATTTATCATAATTTATGACACATAACTAATGTAATCGACATTGTGATGTAATAACATGCACATTTTTAAATTACAAATCGGAATGCAAGTTGACATTATGTCATAATGTATAAGGAAATCTTCCAATGCTCTTATCTCTTAAATGAATTACAAATATGGAGTAATATTCTCTTTTAAATGTTGTTGATGATTAACTTCCAGCTTTGCATGATGTTACATTGGTTAATAATATTGCTCTAGATATATAGTGGCAGAATGTTCTGCAAGTGTAGCTCCATGAACGAGGTACTAACAAGGCCTAAGCCTTCACTAGTGAGGCTTAAATTATGTTAGGTAGGTGGATGAATGAGTTGGATGCCATTAGTTAGTTCAGCGCTCATGCTTTAACCCTAGTATTGGATTTATCTCCTTCATTTGAAGGGCATTTAGAAGAGTAGGATATAATAGAGTAATGGAGTTTATGTAAGGTTGAGTCAATAGGTGTGGTTGAGGTTTGTTTTCCACTTCATTTTTTTATGTTCTGTAGAATGCAAAGAAGGAAGATAGTGTGACACATGGATAGCCTTAGCTACACCATATGAAGCCTAAGTGCAATAGTAAACATATATAACAAAAATAAATTGGTTTAAAATGGATAATCAACAAGGTTAATTCACCACGAATAATAGACTTAAGTTATATAACTTCACCATGAAATATACAATGCAAATTGATTAATCTAAGAAGATAAATAAATCATAAAAGATTGTTGTAATAATGAAATTAGATTATAAAATTCAAGAACAACAATAATAAATTAGGTCACAAACATATTAAATTTAAAGCGCACAATCTAGAGCTAATCAAAGAAAGAAATCTAACTATGCAAAGTAATCTAGGAACTAGGAATTGACGCATAAGATCATACATATGTTAGTTTAATTAGTTCTTAGTTTATGTTGTTGTGTTAGGTTTATATTTGTTGAGTTCTTATAACAACATCCCAAGAGGGATCCCAAAAGGAGAGAGATTGTAAGAAAAGAAGTAGAATGGGAGAAAAGAAATAATAGAAGAAGAGAGACTAGTGCCTTGTTGTAGATACTGGGGCCATGGGAGTCAAGCACCCCCTTCTTGAAATGAACTTTGATAATACTAAAATCATAAGGTAGGACAAAGCTATCCATTTCTCCTTTACTTGGGCGAGAAAAAAATTCACTTTCTTTACCTTAGTCAACCTTGATGACTCCAAATTTGATGATTGTACCTAAAAGAGTGAAAATAGAAAAAAAAAACTATCCCAATTATTATACCTTTAAATGCACAATAAAATGAAAAGATGTTACCATATGATGGGTAATACCAATTTCACCATAAATAATCAAACTCAATATCACACATAAAATCTAGCAAATAATTTAAAAATAAGAAATATTTATGACAAATAGTTTATCTCTCTATTATGAGAAGTTCTAAGCTAGATTCAAATGAGGGAGTTTCTCTTTTTATAGATGCAAAGAGAATTCTAAAACCATGGATGAATACAAAACCATGGGAGAATACCATGTGCATGGTACAATAGAAGTATCTCAAACCATGTGCTAGGTCAATATCCAACAACATGTTCTAAGAATAGGAAATTGATCACCTTAACCTCCAGAAGATTGACACATGTGTTGGACAAGGTAAAATAAATAGAATTGAATAATGGACCTCCTATGCCTAGATCCATGTGTAAGTCCAACTATACCACCTCTCATGCATAGAACAATGTGCTAGTGGTCAAATTTAACACCTTGATTCCTCCTAATAGGACACCCTACCACCCAGACATTCACCATATCTTACGAGGTTCATACTCTCAAAATTACCAGTTCAAGGGGGAAGTGAGGTACGATGTAACTCTATTGTTTTTAGTTTGGCCTCTGAAACTTCCTCCAATGGAGTTAGAAATTCTTACCTTTGACATCAGTATTTCTAGGCAAGGTAGACAAATAAGCCCACCTTCACCTCGTCCAAGGTATTTGCACCACTGAGGGGTCAGTAGGATAAATTCATATAGCACTAGAGATCCCTCCCTCTCAACGTGGTTTGGAACTCTACTGATTTAACTTCTGGAACCGTAATCCCTTTTTCTCTTTAGATTGCTTCACATAAGAACTAATGTTTCTCTACATCATTGTCACCCTTCCACATGAATTCAGTAAGGTGAATCATTATACTATCTATCACTCCAACCACATTACTGGTCTAATTGTTCATCCAAAGAAAATATAATGGGCTTGTTTGGCTAATTTGGCTTGTCTCTCAACTTTAGAGAGAACTCAAACTTACTACTTTAGCCAAAATTTCACCTTATTTTCTTGGCCCCCTTCCGTTGTTTCCTCTGGCTCACATCCAACAACAAATTTTTCCCAGGTGTAAAATTATTAGAGCACAAATACAGATCTAGCTGAATAATAATGGCACAAACTTGTAAGAATTGAAAAAGAAAATTAGAATTGAGAACGAATTCGATTACTCAATATTGGATTGATAATCAATACATAAAGCAACTAAGTTAAGATTAGTTGTACATGCAATAACTAAGGATAATTAAAGCTAATTGAAGCTAAGTGTGTTTTATGTTATATTAATGTGCACATGCACCACATGCAAGCACTAGAGTTAACTAACTAAATCCAAGTGCACACCACATGTAAGCACTCAAGTTAACTATCTAAAGTGAAGTGCACATCACATGCAAGAACTAGAGTTGAACTGAAGCTAATTAAGGCTAACTAGGTGCATGTACACCAACACTTAGTTGAGTGTGATGCAAAATGAATGGGTATTGGCAACAAGGCAATTTTAGGTACCCATGTACAATGCATGAAAAAGAGGAAATATGGAAAACCCAATGGGAATAAAATCCCCCCTCAAAATATAATTCAAAAAGTAGAGAAAAGACAACTGCTAGGTAGTTGTGTCCTTCACCCTGAGACAATATTGTAGAAAATGAAACTTTTCTCAGTGAATGTCTTGGTGAAGATGTCAGTAGTATGCTCATAACTATTATAGTACTGTAGATAAATGATCTCATCATGAACTAGCTCTATAATTAATTGCATGTGGATCTTGATATGTTTGGTTTGTTGTTGCTACACTAGATCTCTGCAAAAATTTACCATACTTTGATTATCACTCCATATGAAAGTCGGATGATGGACACTAATACCAAGCTCAGAAAGAAAATGTTGTAGCCAAATGGCCTGAATAGTGGCATTAACTTCTACTCTCTACTCGATCTCTATTGATGATAAAGAAACGAAAGCCTGCTTCTTGCTAGACCAACAAATTAGGTCGGATCCGAGACTAAGTACATAAACGGAAGTGGACTTATGATCAAGGTTGTCACCAACCCAATTTGAATCATTGAACCTAATGAGATCCAAAGAAGAATCGGTTGCATAATGAATCCCATAGGTGATTGTCCCCTAGACATATCGAAGGAAGCACTTTGCAAATTTCCAGTGTAACTCATGTGGCTCTTGTATGTATCTGGAAATTGCTCCAACGTCATATGGGAGATCAGGACCAGAGTGAGTGAGATAAAGAAGACTCCCCAAAAGTTGATTGTACAATGTGCATCAACTAATGGTGTGTCTTTTCCATTCTCAAGCTTTATCCCTAATAAGAAATGTGTGGTTGTTGGCTTGCATTCACTCATGTGAAATCATGCCAAAATATCTCTAGCATACTTTGGTTGCGAAATGGTAATCCCAAAACCACTCTGATTGATCTCTAGTCGAAGGAAAAATTTTGGCAAGCCCATATCTATCATAGAAAACTAATTATGCAATGCAGTTGTAATCTCAACAATGATTGAAGATGAACTACCTGTTATCAAAATATCATCTACGTATAGTACTATGATCAACAAGGAGTCCATTTCCTTCAAAAAATAAACATTGGAATCATATTTTCAACATAAAAAATTTTGAGATAACAAATAGGAATCTGTCTTTCCATACCACGCTCTAGGTTCCTATTACATAGTATTTTGTCACACCTCCTACACTTCCCTGTGACATACCCTGAAGTGCCCAAAAAATGACCTTTGTGCAATGTACTCATTCATGAATACAACTTAGATCCCTCCTAAGACATTGATTGGAAAATGCCTTGAGCTTTTCCTAAAGAAATAGCTCTAAAAACCCTAAAATGAGTATCATCGCTCTTACGAGGCTTAAAACAATGATGGTCGCCTGTTGCACTGTACTTGACCATTGATGGCATCGCTCTACTCCCTTGGATATCCACAATGATGCCAAATAGGTAATTCTCCAAAAGAGGATGAGAAGCTTCGTCATCTAGAAGCTTCCAAAGCGACGAGCTAGAGCTTGTTTGGCATAGATGAGGTCGAATCCTCCCAAATTTGCCTCTTGGTCTTATCCCTATGAACTACCTCCTTGAGATGAAGGATTAATCCTATCTTTGGAGAGGTCCTAACTCCCTTTCCTAGCCTATAAATTCATCCTCTCCCATTCCCAAATGGTTGGTCTATGTCTATTTTCACACTTATGCTAATATTGTGCCTAGAGGCTATTCATTTGACTTGGAGAAGGAGCGCTTGGAGAGTTCTTGGCTTGGAATTGGATCACCACTCAAGGAGAGCCTATCAACATCAAGGATTTGGTTGTAAGATTCCCTTTATTTTCTAATAATATACAATTGTTGGTTCATCTTCCCAAAATGTATATGTTCATGTATCATTTAGCTTGACATTCCTTGATTAGTTAAGTAGGTTGCTATTGGATTTTCTATTTCTTTTGGCATGCCTTGTTGTGTCTTGATCACTTGTGTAGGTGCATAAACAATGAGAGAAGCAGGAACAAGCACATGATACAAGTGGTTTAGGGTCCTCAACAAAGGAAATCGAAATAGCATCAAAACGTGGTAGGTCATCTCCTTCGTTTTTCTTTTCAATTGTAACCTAGGAAGATGTCTAGTTGATGTCTAGAGGGATCATGTCTATCTGTAGATAGGATTAACCTTGACAACAAAATGGCGACTCCATTGGGGAGCCTATAATCCTTTTCTTCCAATTCTTCACCTTGTCTTTTGACGAGTTTGATCAACCATCCATTCCCACACTTCATTGCTTGTTTGTAGCCATTCTCACTTTCTGGTAAATGCCTAAAGATTCTTGATTTGAGTTGTTCTTGAAGAGTTTGTATTTTTTCTCTATTTTTTTCCCATCGTGTTTTGTTCTTGATAGTCGTGATGATATCACGGATATCTTGATTACAGTAGAGATGATCATTGCTTTTCTCTTAACAGGTGCGATGATAGTACAAGTTAAAGAAATTCAGGGTTTGTCTTCTGGTTTTTAGTTCTTTTTACCTTCTCCTAGTGATTTACCAGTGTGATTTTAGTTGTCTCTTTTCTTGTTTGGGTGTAATTGCCTCTTAACTTGGTTTAAGTATGTTTAAAGTTTGATTAGCCTTTTAGGGTTTATAGGTCTTCTAGGTCATCCTTCATCTGCTCGTTGGTATTCTAATTAGAGACCAATTACCTGTGCTAAAGAGTCTTTTGTGTGTTTGGGAATCCTTTGCAAATCACCTTTGGTTCTTGAGTCTTGAGTTGTTTTCATTAGTGTCAGATTGAGTAGATATTTTGAAAGCCGCTTAAGTTCCATTTGACAAACAATAGTTTACAAATTGATTGTCTCATTTGAATCAAAAGGAAGTGTTTGTTTTGAGTTTGTGTTTCGAAAAGCGAAAATGAAAGTGTTTATCTTTTAAGTAGTTTTTGAAGCATTCTTTGTTGCATTCAAATCATTAATGTGAAAGAGATTTTTGTGTTTGTTGGCTTGCTTGCATTCTCTTTTACTTTTTGCACTAGATTACATTAGTTGCACTAAA
Source organism: Pinus taeda (assembly GCA_000404065.3). NCBI lineage: Eukaryota > Viridiplantae > Streptophyta > Pinopsida > Pinales > Pinaceae > Pinus > Pinus taeda. The sequence continues at coordinate 21,855 of APFE031325570.1, read as the reverse complement.
GTGAAAAGAAAAAAAATTCATCATTATATATTAAGGTAGTTCGCTTTAAGGTTTTTGTTTTTGGCATTGCATTCGCTTATGATATGAAAGATTAGATTTCATGCTTTTCATTTAACATTTGAAAATTGTCATTGATGCATTTTTTCTTGTTTGATGCATGATTCGAGTGTTTCTATTCCCTAAATATGTAGCTTTCATCAAATTGAAGGATTTCAATTTCGTCATCTAGCTGCATTTTAGGAACAAGTAACATCGTTAAGGCCTTGAAATCGAAACATAATTTCAAGATCAACTTTAAAATCTATCAATTAATCTAAGGAGCATTTGAAACATTAACGTTCATACTTAGTGGTCTAGGCTAGAGATGTGTTCCGACGTCTATAAAACTTAACAGTTGTCGTTTGCTTTTGCATTAGACAATGCTAGCACAGACTTGTGCTCCCCAAACCATCGAGTATATAATGGGAGACCCTCATAGGTTTCAAACCTTTATCCATGGAAGCTGAGTCTACCACCTTGTAAACGTGATACACTGAACACAACATTCGAGAAGATTTCCTGCACGTATGTCAAGTCCTTGGTAAATTTATTTGCTAAGTTGTATATTGCAGTTCACGGTTACTTGGTACTCCTTTTGCCTAGAGTTACTTGAGTGGTCATTTAAATCCTTTTTTACTCTTTAAATTTGAAAATATCATCGAGAAATTGTCATTTCAAGCTCACTAAACCATCGAAAGAGACTAGAGTCACCTTTTCGTCCTTTTCTCGACTCTTAAAAGATGAAAAGGCAAAGTTTTTGTTTCTAAAAATAACTATGCACGATAAACTTGTCGAACCCAAGCAGTTGCTTTTTGGACCAATATTGAGTAATTCCCCGTTAATTTCAAGATTGTCAATAAATCCTTTAATGAATCTCCTTTCCTTTTCTGCTCTGGAGAGGAAGTCACCGTAGTTGAACCATTGAGTTCATCTCATAGTTCCCCTTCATTGTTTGATACTAAAGGGTCCTCCTAAGGAGTTCATCTGAAGCTTCCTCAGTCACTTGAAGATCAAGGTTCTGAACTTGGGATTATTCCAAGTATCCAACCCCTGTCTTCTCGTCCACCTCCATTAGGTTCCTGGTCACCTCAAAAATCTGGTCCTGAGACCCCAGACAATCCTATTCATACCCTTGAGAGTCCGCAAAGGCTTATTATTTATCCTTCGAATCCATTATTCAATTTTGTTGTGATATCTCCTTAGCATCCTTACAGTCCTTATTATCGGCCTAGTATTCCTTTGTAGTTACCCCCTTACACATCTTGGGTTCCTCGTCACCAGTTGTTTCCATCTATGGAGTCAGAAGGTGAAATCCAAACCTCTTCTCCAGGTCATTCAGAAGTTTCTGTTACCCATACTCTTCATATCGATGATGAAAAAGGGTATGAATTCCTCCAGAATTCTTTCCTTTTATAGGAAGAGTCCCATCTCTCACCCTTGCTAAAACTAGTGGACCTATGTTGCCACCTGGTTATACAACCTTAGCTCAGTTAGTTTTGGGTACTCCTAATGCTTCATCATTTTATCAAAATCCCATTTGGTCTTTGAATGCTATGCCTACATCCAATTCGTTTATTCCAAACGTGACTCTAGAACTTCTGTACAAACTGATGTCACGTCAGTTCCTATTCAACCTACAATTCCATCATTGCCTGTCTCGTCATTTCAATCGACCTTTCTGGTACAATCGATTGTTTCAGGCCACGTTTCAGTTAGTTCCTCTACCCCTTCGTCAAGTGGACAGAATGTGCCATTGTCTAGGGGTCAATATCCGAATACTTCTCCTGTGTCAGGTGAAACCTATGTGAGTGGATTACAAACTCACATGGTTGGAGTTAATCAACCTTATTATGGTGGTATTCCTAACCTTGTTGGTCCATCCGGGTTAGGTAACATCTCATATCAACAACCATATATGGCTCAGATTCCACTTCAACCGGTTTATGTCCCATATGGTTCACAAAGCCTTGGTTAATCCATCTTACATTCCTTAAGCATGAGCTTATGTCTAGCGTGGTCAATCCACTATTCCTGGTGGATATGGTTAGATTCAATTCAGAAATTATCAATACCCACAGGGTATATCCCAAGGAACTATCCAACAACCCTTGTAGTAGCAAGGGAACCTTTGCAGTAGTAAGGGCAACCTTGCAGCAACAAGGGAAAACATTGCAGTAGCAAGGGAAACTATTACAATAGTAGGGGCAACCCTTGCCGTAGTATCAACAACCTTTGTAGCAACAAACTCAGTTTGTTCAACAGTCTACTCAACCTTTGTACTCGCAAGGCCAACCTTTGTAGTAGAAAGGTCAACCTTTACAACAACAAAGTCATCCTTTGCAGCAACAAGGTCAACCTTTGCAACAACAAGCTTTATATGTGTGTCAACAAGGTCAACCCTTGCAAGCCCAACGTTAACCCCTGCAGCAGTAGGATCAATCTCTTTAGGTTTAGGGTCAACAGGTTCAACAATCTTACAACCCATATGCCGCATACAATGCTTATCGGCGGCCTATGATAGGTCAATATAAAATCTTCCCTGGAAAAAATCCACCTTATGGTCAAGGTAACCCTCGGTGGGGACAAAATCAGGTCCCATATGGACAAAATCCTCCATTGTGGGGGAAAAATCCTTACTAGCAAGGTTGGAACCCGCAATTTGGCTCTCCTCAAAGACCCTCTATGTCATTCAGCACGCAATTGCCTTTCTTAGCTATGTTGGAGCTTCCTGATGTCTCACGGCTCACAGATGATCCTATTTTTCGTTCAACTTACTGGCCGTTGGTTCCAACTAAAATTCCAAGTGATTTCCCTAAATTCGAGGGAAAATCTAAAGAGGACCCATAAGCCCATTGGATGACATATCACTTATGGTGCCTTCAAATTCATATGTTGACTATTTGTCTCCACCTCATTCAGAGAACCTTAACAGGTGCTGCTGCAAAATGGTATATCGAGTTGCCTCGAGCTACCTATGCTGATTTCAAATATATAGATATGGACTTCCTCACCCACTTCAAATTTATGGTTTAGTATGAAACCGGCACTCTTTTGCTCACATCCCTTAAGAAATATACCACGACCCACCTTTCCGATCATATCCATGAATGGAGACATTGGCATCACCTCATCAAATTCAAGATGGCTGATGAGTTGTTGAATGAATGGTTCACAAAATAATTTGTTAACAAGATTGCTAAGGATATAGCTATGGGTGGATGTGTTACTGAAGAGAAAGCTATTTCTCGTGCTCAATATATAGACCTAATATATTCACAATCTGGCACATTGTATGAGATGTTTCCTGATGCTCTAAGACCATATTTGGATCTGACAACATCAAAGTCTCCTAATGTACCACATGTTGATGGTGTAATTGGTTCCGTGTCTCAAACTTCCACGAAAGCTTCCTTAAAGCAGAAATCTGTTTTAAACACTGGTTCTAATAATCCTTCAAACAATTTATCAAGTCCTGGTAAAACCACTGAGGTACATGATGTCCAGTCTACCATAGCAGATAAGGCCTCCAAAGGTAATAAAAAGGGAAAATGTAAAGCGAAAGTCAATGCTCCAAAATAGGATCCACCCAAATCATTTGCTGATGATGCTTCTAAGAGGAAGCTGAAATATCCTTGCCTCATCTGTGAGGAAGATCATTACACCAAGGAATGTCCCTGACGTTCCGAATTTAACCACTTATTGAAATGGACTTCGACTGTTTTAAAAGAACCTTTTCCATCTCAGCAGATGCAATTGGTAGACCAACCCCAATCCTCTACCTCATATGGTTCCCATGTTTTCATGATGAAAGGTTCATCACCTATTTCGATTACTACTCAAACAAAGGACTATAAAATCGCGCATAAGTAGATGGTGGAGAAAGAAGTCACCGATATACCTTCTACTTCTACTCCGTCTAGTTCTAGTCCACTCCATATTGAGCACCCTAATAGTGAGTTTGTAATCTGACCACCTCCCAGGGGTGTACTTTGGAAATCATCTTATAATTTGAATGCTAGAGCTGCAAAACACTACAATATTTTTGAGGATTTAGCTCAAGCACCTTCGGCAATGCCTGCCTTGGAGGTTCTCCAAACCTGTCCAATGTAGCGGGGGTCATTTTTATCTGCTATCAACGCTATTGATCCTACCGATTCAAGTCTGATTACCTTTGATCTTGAAAACCATGTTTTTGGTCTTCCTCATCAGATTACTTTTATGATATAGGTTCTTATCAAAGGAAAGACAATCCATCAGATTGTTATTGATGAAGGTGCTTCTACCTGCATCATGTCTATTTCATGTTGGAAGGCCATTGGATCTCCTTCTCTTAACCAGTCCCCAAACATTTTGGAGGTCTTTGATGGCAAAGGCTCACGTCCATATGATATTCTCATGAACTTACCGATTACATTGGAAGGAAAGACCATTGAATTAGAAGTGGAAATTCTAGATGAAAATCTCAACTAGAACCTTCTTCTCGGGCAAAGTTGGACCCACGCTATGTTTTGTGTGGTTTCTTCCTTGTTCCAGGTGCTTCGTTTTCCTCCCGAAGGAAAATTTGTCAGTGTCAACCAATTGTATTTTTTCTCTTCCGCTTCATCGAACAACAATGTCCCTTACGTGGGAAATATTGATATTCCTTATGAGAGTGTGGGGGTAGGTCTCTTCAAATACTTTGCTTTAATGGGTACTTTTACTCTCCCACCTTCGGATGTTACTTCAATAAATATGATCTCTATTTCTACAGATCCTTGGATTATTCCTACTCTAGATCAAATTGATTCATTTGGCGATTCTATGCCTTTAAGTCCATTGGAGCAAAATGATCAAGAAATCGTCTTGGCCCTAACGGCCGCTTTAGAAAGTCATATTTATTTATTTATTTATTTATTCATTTTATTTAATTATTTATTATTATAATATTTATAAATTATTTATTTTTTAATCTATTTTATTTCATTTATTTATTTATTTATTTATTATTATTATTATATTTTCAGTATGAATCTGGACACTTATTCCTATCTAGAATCAAATTGATTTCATTTGGCTTCTAATGCCTTTAAGTCCATTGGAGCAAATTATCAAGAAATCGTCTTGGCTTAAAAATGGCCGCTTTAGAAAGTCATATTTATTATTTATTTTAATTTATTTCATTTTTTCATATATATATATATTATATATATTTATTATATATAATTATTATATATATATATATATAGATATATAATATATATTATATTAATTATATTGTTTTTTTAAATTTTTAATTTTTAATCTTTATTTTATTTTAGATTTTTTTTTTTTTTTTTTTAGTATGAATCTGGACACTTATGTGCCATCTCCTTGGCTTGGCTCTTGGGATTCTCCGGATCCTTTCAACAAGACATTCCCCACCATTGAGAGTATTGTTGAGGTCATGTCTTTGGACGAAATTCCTTGGAACAGTCTCCATCATCGTTCTTCATTTCTTCCTAGCCTCAGTGAGATGCCTTTGTGTCTTGAAGCGTTTGTTTCTCATTAACCAATGCATCCACTTCAAACACTTGTCCTAGTGCATGAAGTCCTGTCGGAAGGTATTATGGGGAACATTATTGCAACCTTGATTATTGACATTTCAGTTTACCCTGAAATCATCAAGATATTGCAACTAGGGGCATCTTTTCCTTGTCATGAGATTAAGTTTTTCCTACCTCCTTCACGATATTTTTTCACCGAGTCTCTACCATTTTCCCATTATCGCAATGGGGTTTTCATCTTATGAATCGTAACCCTCACTCGCCCAGGGGGCATGGGGGCATAGCCTTTTATGAGTTTTACTCTATTATTTGGCTGATTCAATGCTTACACATCATGTCAACAGTGAAAATCTGGTTTTTTTCTCTGTTGATTGATCACCCGAATACGGAAATCGACTCCATCTAAAGAAGTATTATGCGTGAAATTCGTGTAATGAATTTTGTACATTAGTGTGTCAATTCATTAGTCTACGTTTTTTATTTTTGGTGTGTTTGTTTTCTTTGCATACATGTGTTTTTTTGCTTACACTGTGTTCCACTCGATTTGTAGATGTCGTCAAGCCATTACGTTGGTTTTGCTTATGGTACTTGTCATAGCACACATAACTTGTCTTCCACGGCATGGGTACTCTATGCCCTTAATGGCGAGCTGATTAACATACAAGGTATATGCCTTGGTCAAACAACTAACAACATTGATGAATACAGTGCAGTCATTGAACTCTTGTCAAAAGTAGTTGCTATTGGAATTATGGATTTAGTTGTCAAGTTAGATTCATAGCTCATTGTATTATAGTTAAACAATCATTACTCAATGAGAAATCCACAAATATTGTGTAAGTATCTACAAGTTAGATTACTAGAAAGAAATTTTGATTTCATCACATATCAACATATTTCACGTAATTTAAATACATTAACAGATGCATTGGAAAAATGTTTTCTTAATAGGCATTTGCGTCATTTATAAAATTGATCATATTATGGACACGTAAGTAGAAAATAAAACATGCATATATATATATATATATATAAATATATATATATATATATATATATATATATTATATATATATATATTATCTATATATATATATAAATATATATATAGGATATATATATATATATATATATATATATATATCTAATATATATATATATATATATATATATAAAGAATATAATATATATATATATATATATATATATATATATGTGTCTGTTAGAGTGTTCACATCAAGATATAAAAAAATAGAGTGTTTTGGGACACTTGGCTTTCAAAGCCTAAAAAATGTGTAAAAGAGCTAGAAAGGCTATCAGCCTACACAATGCTCATGATAGCACGAGACTGCTCAGATCACTTGGCCTAACAGCTCATGTAGTCTCACAAATACTCCCACTATGTGCTCTACCAACATAATAGCACCTCATCAATAGTGGCTTATTGTGGGACTCCTCGAGTTATTGCCTCCAAGTTGTGCTCCATCTCAGCTAAGGGGTCTTCCCCTTCTTCATAGTATACGCCCACTATATGATGAGAAACTTTTCATGCTATTGGCTACATGCGAAGTGGTCTCTCTAGTCCCACATCTGCACATTTATCACAAGTTGAGTCTCAATTTACACCTTTACAAAAAATCATAAAATTGGAAATTCCAAAAAACAACTTTTTTACCTGCATCAGTCCACTGTTCTCCTGATGGCAGAGGTAGATCTAGATCCCACCTAAAATCCATGCCATCATAAGCATAGTCGTATACCATGAGTAGTTGGCATTCTAGCCCGAAAAATTGTGGTGGATAATGCATATGCTGACTCGTTCCTCCTCGAAGCATGAGTTGACTCCATCTCACTAGTCTCAGATCCCAGGGGGCGGGATTTGGTACCTCTGGCCACTGATACTAGAATAAGGGAACTCATTCCAAAAAGAAGGTCACTGCTATCGAACCGAACACGAATTACTTCAGGTGTCCATGCTTCCCCTTGATTAGTTGTCTTTTCATATTTGCGAGAAGGCCTCCACACCAGTTAAATATGGTGGGGGTCAAACACGCAATAGCATACTAGAACTTGGATTTCGAAGCCTCATGCAAGGCTTGTGTGCCAGATACACGCACCATAGTGAACAAGATCGTTCTCAAGGGAAGGTTGTTGGTGATTTTCTTTATCTTCACCTTCCCTCCATTGGTCATTTTGGCACCTCGACAATGCCTTTGGATTAGATTTCTTGTACTTTCACCTCTTGGGCAAGATCCAAAGAGTTGGATTTCTTCCCCTTGTCAGGACAATCCCATGATGAAGTAGATATCCACCTCCTCACGTTCTAGTTCCTGTCCTTTTATGATGAAGATATCTCGATCTAGATCCCAAAGACTAAACAAATAGGGAAACAATTCCATCTGGGCCCTTAATCCTGTGGTCCTGAAGAACTTTAGCAACCCATAGTTCCTTAGAGCATTGATGCATTCAGGATCCTAAGATGCTTGGTGGTATTCAGCCTCATGACCTCTTTCTTTCCATTCTAGAACCATGATCTCCTGCAAAATATCATTTAACACCAATAATGATTTTCATGGATTAAAATCAAATATTTTTTTCTTGAAAGAAGGTTTTTCTTCTAAAACTTCTGCCTCGGTGCCATCGCACCTGTTTTTATAAACAGAGCGCTATCATCGCATGAGCCTTTGGGCTCGAGTGCAATCATTGTGGGTTCGATGACCATACCCGTGATGATCACTGGTGCCCTAAAAAGTGAAAATCCTCCCTTATAACACATAAATTAGCGTTAAAAACACATAAAAGGTTGATAAAATGCAAGAGCAAGGATGGGCCTCTTACATGTTGCAAATGGTTTGTGAAATGACACTCTGGATCTCCCATAACAGCCACTTGAAAATTGAGAAAATTAGGGCACAAATGCACTTTCAGAGCTTACTATGGTAAAATGGTAAAAAATAAAATTACTTTTGGTTATTTATAAGTTTTGCAAGTAATTTTTGTCAATATTTTCGTATTACTTTATTATTATGTGTCGATACCAGTGATGGGTGAATTTCTTTCTACAGTTACAAGTACCTTCAGGTGAACAGTGATCATTATTGATTGATTCTTGTGAGTTTTTTTTTTTTAATCTCTTTTTCAGACTCATTAAATAAATGAAAAAGGAACCCCCTTGGAGTCATCTTTGGGTTCTTTTCCTGGCTCTCGAAAAATGAAAAGAACATTGAGTACTTGTCGTTTTGAATGTGTTAAATTAAATGAATTGATGTCACCTCAGTATACGTTTACCCCTTTTTTGGGTTGAGATTGACTACTTACGAAAAAGGTACACCTTGATCGACATGGTCAAGAGGTTCTCTCGGATATTGTTTTCTACCTTTTCAGATTCGAGGGACAAATTACGAAAAGGGACATGATGGAGTTTTATTTTTCTCTCTTTTCCAAAGTATCTAAATATGAAAAAGATACTGAGCTATTCTTACGTCAAACTCGTTAAAATTTTACGACGAAAGACTCGTCACCATAATGAGATCGAGCTTCAAATTCCTAGGGCTCGTAAAACTTAATAGGATGGATTCATTCGAAGAATGAACTTACATGACAAGCATATTCTATCCCCTTCAAGCTTGTGATAAAAATGATTGGGGTACTCGCTAGAAATAGTGGAGAAAAATGAAGATGAAACATCCTTTGTATAAGCAGCACGTCACTCTTGAACATGACACTCTTCTGCTCTCGTGTCGGGTTTGGGATATCCTCACTCAGTCACTTGTGCTCCCGGGTTTGGGTGATCCATTTTTTCCTCTAATTTGACTATTCCATTTTTTCATCGCGACCTTTAGTCCTATGCTGAGTCCAGATGTTGCCACACTCCGGAGTCGTGTCACCAATGTTCAAGAGAAGTCGAATCTGTAACTATTTACCTATACACCATTTGAGTCATTGTTACAGTCTTGAAAATTATTCCACTTTTTTACTTGTTTCGTGTCAATGATGTGGGATTCATCATTTCCCTCCTTCGACGGGTCACTTCCTATCGACTTCAGCTCATTATCTAAGAAGATGACTTAGAAACTCCCTTTTAGTACCTTAGAGCTTGTATGCCTTAATGGCAAGTTCTTTGCGTCCGATGGTACATCTTCATCAATAGCTTTCGATCAGGTAATTCCACGAGTGTTTGACTTCAATTTCATTATCACATTCACAGATTGTACTGTTGTACCTTGAGATCCATTGTCATTATTGGTGGTTTCTCTTGCACCTGTTAATGGTCCACATCATTGGTCGGTAATCATGTGGTTTTCTAGTATGTTTAACTTCAACACATTCATTCACATGTTAATTCGTAATTTTATCGGGTTGGGATGGAGCACAAGACCCTAAATCTTGTCTAATATGACTCAAGTTGCGTGGATTTATATGGTGTTCATGATTGTACACATGTTTCTACTATATGGATGTTTGTGATCATACCATGGGAATTTATCTTTATGATGATCCTCGTTATCTGAATGGCTATGCCCATACCATGGATCTTTTCATATAGTCTTCATTATTTGGATGGCTATGCCCATGTCGTAGATTCATGTCTCGATATCAGATATGTATATGTATATGCATCCTTCATTTGCAAGTCTCCTGACAATGTGTGTCCTAATCCTTGCAAAAGCTCGTAAAGCATCTCAACCATCACTCCTCATTTTGCCTTCATGCTTTAGGGGGAATCTATTACACAATATTTTGCCAGACCTCCTACACTTCCCTCTGACATACCCTGAAGTTCCTGAAACATGACCATTATAGTGTGCTCATTCATGTATACAACTTAGATCCCTCCTAAGGCATTGATTGGAAAATGCCTTGAGATTTCCCTAAAGAAATAGCTCTAAAAACCCTAAAATGAGTATCATCGCTCTTATAAGGATTAAAACAATGATGGTTTCTTGTTGCATTGTACTTGACCAACGATGGCATTTCTCTGTTCCCTTGCATTCCCGCAATGATCCCAATTAGGTAATTTTACAAAAGACGATGAGAAGCTTCATGATGTAGAAGCTTCCAGAGCGACGAGCTGGGGGTTGTTTGGCATAGATGAGGTCGAATCCTCCCAAGTTGGCCTCTTGGTGTTATCCCTATGAGCTACCTCCTTGAAATGAGGGCCTAATCCTATCTTTGGAGAGGTCCTAACTCCCTTTTCCAACCTATAAATTCATGCTCTCCCATTCCCAAATGGTTTTTCTATGTCTATTTGCACCCTTATGCTAAGATTGTCCCTAGAGGCTATTCATTTGACTTGGAGAAGGAGTGCTTGGAGAGTTCTTGGCTTGGACTTGGATTACCACTCAAGGAGAGCCTATAAACATCAAGTCTTTGGTTGTAATCTTCCCTTTATTTTATAATAATATACAAGTATTGGTTCATCTTCCCAAAATTTATATGTTCATGTATCATTTACCTTGACGTTACTTGATCAGTTAAGTAGGTTGCTATTGGATTTGCTATTTGTTTTGGCATGCCTTGTCGTGTCTTGAGCACTTTTGTAGGTGCAGAAGCACTAAGAGAAGTAGGAACAAGCCCGTGATACAAGCGGTTTAGGGTCCTCAAGAAAGGAAATTGAAATAGCATTAGAACGAGGTAGGCTATCTTCTTCATTCTTCATTTCAATTGTAACATAGGAATATTTCTAGTTGATAGACCCACTCATTGGGCTAGAGGGATCGTCTCTATCCGCAAAGAGGATTAACCTTGACAATAGTTCTTGCTTGAGGCCATAGAGAGACTTCTTTAGTTTGCATACTAGAGATGATTTTTGCACGTATCCCTATGGATCCTCCATGTAGATTTCTTGTTCAAGATCACGGTGAAGAAATTCATTCTTCACATACATATATGCACCTCCCAACCTCTTCTTTCTGCAATTGAGAGAGGAAGTCGAATGGAATCCATTTTTTCCATTAGAGAAAAAGTCTCATCATAGTCAATGCCATGTACCTATTGAGAACCTTTTGCCACCAATTGTGCCTTATATCGATTAACTTGACCATCTATTGCTTTCTTGGTTTGGTAAACCCACTTGCACCTGAAAAGTTTATGATTGGAAGGTAGTGGAACTAGATCCCAAGTCTGGTTCTCAATGAGAGAATTGTATTCCTCATCGATAACTACTTCCCATTCAGGATGCCCAACTACTTCTTCATAAGTTTTTGGATTAGATGCATGCATCATATAAGTAGGAATGGGTATGCATGGCTCCATTGCTAAGAGTGCTTGTGGAGCTTCCTCAAATTGAGGTATAGTTTCGGGATCATTTAAGATATCACTCATGTTGCACCATTTTTTGTGCTAAAGGTGCTTAAGAAACTTTCAAACTGCATGAGGAAGTATTATCTTGATGTTAAAGAACTAGTGGTCCAAAAGGTGTCACAGGAAAAAGCTCATCTAGATCAGAATTCTCATCTGAAGTATCATCTCCATACTCATCAATTAGTGGTGAGGGAAACTTTGTAATAGGTTCATCTGGTGGTGTATGAAAAACATATTCTTCAAAAGTTACACTCCTTTCAATAGAGATCTCTTCAGTGTTGATATCAAGAAATATTTACCCTTTGAATTCATCAGAATATCCAACAAATATGCAGGCCTTACTCTAAGGCTGCAAATCCTTTCTCTTCTCTATAGGAATGCGGGTCCATGCTCAAGATCCAAAAATGTGAAAATGAATGACTTCAGGTTGCATGCCAATCCAAGCCTCAAAAGGTGTTTTTCTAGTAACAAATTTATGAGGTTATCTATTTGGATGTATGAGGCACAATTGATAGCTTCAACCCACAATTTTGATGGAAGAGATCTTCCATGCAACATGCAATTGAAAATCTCTTTCAAATATCTATTCTTCCTTTTGGACACCTCATTTTGTTGTGGAGTGTAAGGAAATTTATGTTGCAACTGTATGCATGCTTCATTAGAAATATTTTGGATATCTTTGTTGACATATTTCTTCCCATTATCTGTGTAGAGGATCTTGATGCATTTTCCAGACTAATTTTCCGCATGCGCTTTGAAAATATTTAGATGCTGAAAAACTTCAAACTTGAGTTTCAGGAAATAAACCCAAGTGAATACCATGTAATCATCTATAAATGACAACATGTATCTTACTTTTCTTATTGAAGGTACTGTAAATGGACCGATGAGATCTTTGTGTACAAGCTCCAAAGGTGAAGAGGCTCTCCATGCATGCCCCTTCTCGAACTTGTCTTGTGGGTACTTTCCAAGAGCACATCCATTACAAACACCATTTTAAAATTCAATGGTCGAAAATCCTTTAACCATCCCTTGCTTGCAAAGTTGATGCATATATATGAAATTCAACTGCCAAATATCTCATGCCAAATCCTACTTTAGTCATTTGCATGCATAAGTAGCAAAATAGAATTTGACAGAGGAAAAAAATCATAAAATGTATACAAACAAGATTGCTCATTGACCTTTCCAAATGAAATCTTCAAATTGGTTTGCATATTATAAATTCTCATGGAATTGGGGGTAAATTCCACTTTCGTTTCGGTGCCTTGTGTGTCATATGATACACTAAAATAAGATTCACAAAAAGCCTCTGGATATGCAAGACATTCTCAAAAATTCCATCTTCGAATTGCACTCTTCCTTGTCCAATTGCTTCTACTGTAGAGTTGTCCACCATGAGAATAGGAGGAGCTGAGTATGCATGTAGAGATAAAAATATTCCTTTCAAGAAGCCATATGATGTGAATCTCTTGAATAGATAATCCATTCTTGCGGTGTATAATGAATGGAAATCAAAGCATGACCATTACCCCTTTTTTATGATGGGTTTTCCTCCGTCCTCTTCTTGTCACTTTCTGGAATGTGATGACCAAGATTATTTTGCTAAAGACTCTTTGCCATAAGATCAATAGTCTTATGCATGCAATAGAACTCAAGATGATAGTCTCTGTTACAATAAGGACACTTGTAGTTTCCTTTCTTTCCCTTCTTACTCTTGGATTTGGCCTGAATCATCTGGAGGATTTTTATTTCCTCCCTTTTTTGGATCTAGATCTCTTACCTTTCCTTTGCCTTTGGATTGTTGATTTAGTTTTGAGTTGGAATTTCCTTTCTCATGCATGGCAAGTGCATGTGAATTTGAAGACTTTAATTAACCAATCTTGATGAACTTATCCTGCTCATGAATGAGAGACTCAATAAATGCATCAAGTTTGGGCATTTTCCATTTATCTCCAGCTGCAAAGTGCATGAAATTTAGAAATTAAAAAACAACATATTCAGGACCTATTTTATACAAAATAGAAAGGATCAATTGGCCTTCTTGTTTGGATTTATCGATCTCACAATCTTATAATTGTAGAGGCAATGATTTGAATTTCGTAAAGAAATATTGAATGTTCTAAAAGCTATTTGGATTTTTTATGAGAGATTTTTTGGCGTAAATCACATGATATTTCATTTGTCGACGCATTTCGAACCAACCAGTGTGGTTCATCGTCAGGACAAGTTGAAGAATCAGATCAAGCTTTGCATGTTAAATAATCAGAGCAGAACCTCCAACGGCTATAATTCTTGACCAGGTAATGGCTATATTGACTAATGGCTAGATTTGATTGGGAAACAGTTAGTTGGACTGGATCTAAGGAATTTGGATCTAAGGAATTTAGCTCATTTTGGAGAATATGAGCCCGCATCTCATACTGCTTTCCAAATAAATTCCCAAAGGTTGTCCAAAATTCATTATGAGTGGTGCATGTGTCCACATGGAAACTGAATGCTAGAGATATGGTCAACAATAGAAGACCAAAAGCCTCATCCATCCTGTTGAAATATTTGAATTTTTCAATGATAGAATTAGTTTCAACTTTCGTTTTCATAACTATATGATACAAACCTTTGCCTCTGAGGTGAAGCAAAACCTATGGTTTCCATTTGAAGTAAATATATGAAGTAAGAATAGTTGAATATGGGAAATCCATTCTTTTACCTTGTAGTTGTAGAAACAATTGTGGTAGTTCTCCAATATTCTAATATGCAAATCAAATCTATGAACAATTTCCAATTCTTGATATTCAAACCTGCAAAATATTGTTCATGCACCTTCTCCATACACCTCTAGCTCTGTGTTGTAGTGGCTACAACACCCTCCAAAATTTTGACCTATACTCAAATTTCCTTGCTTATTGTGGAACCTGTGATCAATTATTTCTTAGTCACGTATTGGTAAACTCATGATCTCAAGCTCCCCTTTCCGATCTTAAGAGTCATTCACATTTTTATATTTCTGCAGTATGTGTCATATTTGGGGGATGGTTATTATCACTTGTTATGCAAAGGGAAGCTTGTTCTTCTTCAAGGGGAAATCTGCCCAGTCTCCCTTAGCATTCAAAAATACGCAGTGGTTTCCTCCAATGTCCTTCCCTTAGCCGGAACCCACTGTCTCCAGAAACTGCAGAGTGTTATCCCTCATTTACCTAGTCTGCCTTGCATTCTATAACTGCACATATGTCTCATCTTAGGACCTCATCCCGCAACAATGCCTTACATCTTGAAACTGTGTAGTTTGGTTTGTCTTGCATCTTAAAACTGCACAAATGTGTCCTCCCAAGGACATATCTGTTGTAATCGAATGTAATGTAAAGTGGACGTCCAATGGAAACACACATGAAGATGAAGAGTCATGTTAATTAAAAATTCATAGGAAGTTGAACAGTCGTGAGGGTAGTCTGCAAGTCACAAGGGTCAAACATCGACCTTGGCTATATATACCCTTGTCATTGTATGAGAAAGGAATTTTCACTTTGGCTCCTCCCACATAGCCTTGAGAGTAGACAATCAATTCTTTGAGGAGCAAGGAGTGGCTCCAATGTCCCACTACTAGGACTAGTGATGTATGGTGTACAAATGTGTCTTGGGACTTTTTCTTAATTCAGAAGCCTGTTAAGGCTAGCACGTTTTCATGCATGTTTTGTAGATTTTTGTAAGACTTTTCTTTTGACTTTTGTAATGCATGTTTGTTTCACTTGTACTAATATAGTTGAAAAACTTCAGTTGTTTTAATACTTACATTATTGGGAATGTGTTGTATTGGTTATCAACATTGTCTCATCCCTATGGACTACTCCGTAGGATACTGACATACCAGCTTTGTGTATTGGTTAACATTGTTGTCACATCCTTGTGGACTACTCCGTGGGATACTCGATAGACCATCTTTGTTTTTTGGTTATAACAACCGTCACATCCGTGTGGACTACTCCATTGGGTGGTGTATGTGTTGTCCCCTTCACTTCAGTTTTCACAACCGTCACATCCATGTGGACTACTCTATTGGGTGGTGTACGTGTTGTCCCTTGCACTTCGGCTTTAACGATTGTCGCATCCTCTGTGGAGTATTCCGTTGGATTTCAGATAGACCTTTCTGATTCACGTGTTTCTCTTCCTGGTTGGTACTATTACCTCTCACTTGGAGGCTCACTTTACTCTGCCCCTTTGCAGTAAGAGAACCGAGACACAAGTTACAATACGCACTCACCAGGCACACTTACCTTTCTTTTTGAAGGCATTGGCATAACACTCTCATGTGCTGAACAACAAGATCTAAGGAAAATCTCTAAGTAAATGGCAATTGGGCCATCATACTGGATGGACTCCTATACCAAACGGTGTGAGGTCTAATTAGGATTTCATACTAGGGAGATCCCTTGACTATTGGTTGGTCCAGCACCGTCAACACTTTGATACCATGTAAAATTATTAGAGCACAAATACGGATCCAGCTGAAGAATAATGGCACAAACTTACAAGAATTAAAAAGAAAATTATAATTGAGAATGAATTTGATTACTCAATATTGGTTTGAGAATCAATATATAAAGTAGCTAAGTTAAGCTTAGTTGTACATGTAATAACTAAGTGTAATTCAAACTAACTGAAGCTAAGTGTGCTTTATGTCCTATTAATGTGCACATGCACCACATGCAAGCACTAGAGTTAACAATCTAAAGCTAATTTCACACTACATGTAAGCACTCGAGTTAACTAGCTAAAGCCAAGTGCACACCACATGTAAGCACTTGAGTTAACTAACTAAAGCCAAGTGCACATCACATGCAAGAACTAGAGTTGAAATGAAGCTAATTAAGGCTAACTAGGTGCATGTACACCAACTCGAGGTTCGAACATCACGAGAAAGGGCATCAACAACTAATAATTTGACCAGCCCATGGTGAGAGAAAGTCCTCTCAGGATGTCAGTTCTTTCTTACCACCCTTTCCATCAGTTTCATACTTCACAAAAAAAGGAAGGAACGTTGATGAGGTGACAATCCTGCAGATGGGAAAGAAGCTTGAAATGGTATATGTAAAGTAGACTGCATAAGTGAGGTATTTCTAGATATAGTAGATGATTTCAGAGCATGATTGAGTCAAAGATGCCCACTTAATACCTTCGCATGTGCATTCAATAGTCTCATTGGACTCTACAATATCCAAGTGTGCGCTATTGGCCATAGTTCGTCGCTCGAACCAACATTCACCCTCCATGGACAACCTTGTTAAGTGTGCACTAATGTATTATGTGACTAGAATGTGAAGACCTCTTACCATGGCCAAGGACCTTCGGAATGTTCATGCAAATTTAGAATCTCGATGTCAATGTAAAATCCTTGAAGGCGCTCGAAGTAACTAAACCATCTTGCTTCTTGGAAATTCCCCATCGCCTTCGGGTTGACTTGGAGAATGTAAATTCCCACTGGCTCATGGCACATAATAGAACCTCCCATGGCTGAAAAAAATGGTAGATATTCACCTCAACTACAACTTGCACAATAACAATTAAACATCTAGATGCACTCTTGTTCAAATCCCTATCTATAAGGGAATTGTAAACAATAATAAATGACATGTAGATAATGTAGATACAATATCATTCAAGGGAGACTCTAGCATCATAGAATGTGATAGGATTTCAAGCACATACAAACATCCTTCTTTCTAATCTTCACATGCTTAGTCCATGTTGGACATGGTGTCTTCATGGGGGCTTTACTAAATGAGCCTATGACATATCATGTCCGTTCGTGGAATATTAAACAATACCTTTAATTTGACTACATATTAGAAAATACTTCTAAAAACCACATTATATAACCTCCCACCAATATGAACCCAATACACTTTCCCAGTTTAAAAAACCCCTACTTTTAGTAGATATTGTAGGTATCCATTTTGTTATTAACATTTTTTTATACCCCTTTATATTTTTCATTAACTTGGAGCTCCATTTTTTATACTTTCAAATATAAAAACCCTTTACCCCTATATATCCCCAATATATTAGGTCATTTTTTCCTCAATATATATCCCCCTATATGAATGCACGTGATATGGTATTTCTCCCCTAGTGAAGCCCCCATTGGTGTCATCAATACAAAATGCTACTTAACTAAAATTGCAAACTCTAATAGCATGGACTTGTTGAAATAACCATACAATTAATTCTTTAAAGAGTATTAATAATATTCATTTTCTACACATATAACCAATACACTTGATATCAAGATGCAATATAAGTAGTTTTAGAAAATCCTTTAAGTCTTAACAAAAGAAAGCATTAAATAAAAAATGCATAAAGAACTCTTCTAACATATTTGAAACTCCTTGTCTTATGTATAAGATAGATTACAAAATATGGAGTCACATTCTCTTTTAAATGTATGCTTAGCATTTACAAACTACATCTTGCATTGTGCACCAAACATATATGCAATCTTATCTACCCTAAATGTATCAACAATAAGATATGTTTTACTATTAGGAGGATACTGATAAATAAAATAGGACAAACCACCCACATTAAATAATTAAGCACCATTCCCTTTTAAAAGGATAAACTTAGGATGAAATCACCCTGTAGAAAATGTTTGAACACTTAACAACAAATTTTTAAAATATTTGAACACTTGCAACCAATTTTAAAATTGTTGGGTACTTTTGATCATGTATTTCTCCATAGCTTTTCCATGTAGGCTACATAGCTCTATTATATAATAGCATAACCCAAGTTAAATCAATAAATACATGTCCCAAACTAAGAGGAAATGGTATCGAAACCAAGAGAAACAAAAGTAATATATTTATGATAACTTATTCATTAAGTAGTTAACTTCTTTTATATTTGGTCAAACTTGATGTTCTTATTTTGTAATTATTTTTTGGAAACATTTATAATGAGAATGGATAATAACTAACAAAACAAAATGCATGAAATAAATTAAACACAAATCACATTAAAAATGCAACTAATAAAGTTGAAATTTAGTTTTTATTACTAAACACAATAAATACGAAAGTGGTTAGAAGCACTTCCCTTGTCCTCGGGGAAAGATCGTGAAATATCTGGATCTGTCTTCATTATTTGACTTAACATTCGAATTCCTTGGGACTTTTCTGTGGAAAGGTTCGAATTCCTTGGGACTTCTCTGTGGAAAGGACTTGCCACTATGTAGTTATTTTATTTTATATTAAATTAAATTAAATGTTTTAACCAAACGTAGGCCACCATCTTCAACTTTTGGTTATAATTAAATATATGGAATTATATGGACTACTCTTGTGTAGTAATTTCCAATAAATTTAATTCCGTCCTTATATTACAGATCCAAAGTAAGGTGTAGACTAATTTACCATGTATTCACATTTAAGAAATTATTTTGACACAATTTTCTATATTAATATTTTTCGAAATCACCCAATGTACTGTGGGTATACATTGTCACTAGTGTTTTATTATTTTTATTTAAAAAAATGAATACTAGTATATTGAAATCTATATCTAGATGGAGGAGGTACTACAAGCTTCTTGGTGTACATGTCTTTAAAAATTTCTATTAAATACTAAAATCATGTACATGCTTTTAGAAATTTCTATTAAATACTAAAATCCTAACTAGAAGACATATAGAAATAAAGTGTCAATATGATAGTGATTTATAAAATTTCTCAAGAATGAAGACACATATTTTGAGCTCATCAAAAGAGAGTGTTAGGATTCTCCACTAAAGTCTTGTTGAGATCTGAAGAAAATTTCCTTCATGCCTACTAGAGGCATTTGACTCAGCGTTGATACTTGTCTTGATATAAATTTGGGCATGTAGGGCATTAATCTACTCGCACAGTGCATCAACTTCATCTTTATAGCAAGCCATGTTGATTTGAGCTCATATATTTCTTCCATTATTTTGATGATGATTCTCCTCTATTCCTCTAGTTTTAATTTAGCTTCCATGACATCCAAATTTAGGGTTTCTTTTTGGTGGAAGCACTCCAAACATTTAGGGTGACCCCCATAACCCGAGTACAACTCACTTTAAGTCTTCATTTCCACCCGAAGAAGAGAAAAAGGCCAAAGAGTTATGGCTTCCCACAAATAGGAGGACTTTAATCCGACGTTGATTGTATCACAAGGGGGAGGATGAGAAAAATAAGAGAGTCTCCTAGAATCATGAGGTTAGGAGGATGCAAGTCTTTAGCGAGAGTTACTCTTAGCAGAAGCCTGTTTGGTCAATTTAGCATGATCTAAATTGCTATTTATATTGTCAACTCGGGGTTCGTAAACTGACAAAGTGAGGTGTACTATATGTACTTAGATAACCATTTTCTTAGGTTTTTGTCGTTTTAAGCTTTTTAGTTTGTTTTTGGATTTATTCTTTTCTTAATGTGTGGTGATGAAAGTGAAGTGTGAAGTGTGTGGAGTGTAAATGGTGATGATTTCTAAACTTGAAAAATGCTCAAAAGAAAGCTTTACAATAACTGAAATGAAACCAATTCTTAAGAGAAAACAAAATGCATCAAAAAAACGAACTAATGGCAATGGCCCAGTATCCTTGCTGCTGAAAATGAAAAGAAAGCAAAAACTTGAAAAACAACTCAAACTTAAAGTAAAACAGCTAACTCACACTACTTGAGCTTTTTAGATCCTTTTCCCCTTGGCTCAATCTACCTTGGGAAGTAATCATGAGCATAGCAAGCAATATGATATTTAACTGTTCAAGAAAGTAAATTGCATAAGGAAACTAATCACACTACTTGAATTCTTCAGATCCTTTGCCCCTTGGCTCAATCTACCTTGGGAAGTAATCATGAACATAACAAGCAATATGATAATTAAATGTAAAAAGAAATTAATCACACTACTTAGACTCTTTTAGTTCTTTACCATTCAGCTCAATCTACTTTATGGAAAGCAGCTATGAGTAAGTAATATGACAACTAAATCACACTACAGTTAGTGATCTTCTGATCTCCTGCTGATATAGTCATTTGACCACAAAAAGAAATCATAAATTGTTAAGCAGTATGACATCTAATTAGCAGAAAAAGAAATAAACAAATAACAACTTGAAAAGGACAATGCTGAATGTAAATTGCAGAAAATAAAGGTTAGCAGGAAGGACAAGATGATCTCATATGCCAAAAGTTATCAAAAAGATGAAAAATTGCCAACCGGTTGAACACACTTGCATGAATTAAAATTGCATGAATGAAAAATCTAATGTATCAAACTTGAAAGCAATCAAATGACATAATGAAATCAAAGCAAAATATTTACAAAATGAAATCTACTCTACCTTACATTCTAATGTGCTCCATGATATCTACTTCACATCTCCTTCCATGTTGAGAACATCAAAGCTTTATTCAAATTCTTAAAAAGTACAAAGTACAACAAAGTTCTCCAAAGCTTCCAAAAGCCATCAAGGAAGAACTACAATCTTAAGAACTAGGGACTAAAAAGACTAACAATGAAGGAGAGAGATCTCCTATTTATACAAAAAGATGAGAGCCATCTCATTAATGATAATCCATGAATCTCTCCCTCTACCTCTAGAGTCCTAATCAAAATAGGAACTGATAAGACACATGTATTTTTAGAGTTACAATACAATTAGGAGATGTGACACATATCCTCATGATCCCATGATTCTTTCCACTCAAATTCGAATTTGGCCTTGGAGTGCCACATAAGGGTCTTCTAGAAGCCTTCTTCCAACCTACACATGTCAACAATCTCAACCCATTGGTTAGGTATAAGCTTATGCACATTATTTCTTAATTTTTAACCACAAATTCACTTAAAAGGCTTAGAATTAATAAAGATTGGAAAAACATAAATGTGGCCCAATGATAATGAAAGTGGGATGAATGTGGTGACATAGTAGTGAAATGGAGGTGATATGATGGACATAATAGTGAAAGTGTAATGGAAA
>APFE031325569.1:57271-111878 GCA_000404065.3 Pinus taeda | reverse complement strand
ATATATTTATTTATAATTTTAAAATTTATTTGGGTTTAGAGTATGCTCTAAAATTATTTTTATTTGGCTAAGAGTTCGTCTTCCTCGGATGTAAGAAAATAAGTTAACGGCCTAAGACCTAAAGGCATCTGGCAAGAGTGAAAGTCTGCTCCCTTACGAACCATCAACAAGTTATTTCAGGTGTCGTTATGATATGTTTTCCCACCTGTGAAAAACTTTAAAATTTATTATTTTTTTTAATTTCATCTTTTGGATATCCCAAAGCAACAATTTCTACCCCTTAGATTTTATTTTATTCGACACATTACACATTCCTTTGTATTAGATGCTTTTATGAAATCAAGAAAAAGTTACATTATTTTTTTGAATAAATTTTATACTTTGACGGTAGAGGTGTGACCATCTGGATTCCCTTGTTGATGATGCGAGTATCATATCCTTTTATTTGCTAGTTAGAGAAAATGTAAATATGTATTTATGTGTATATTATTGTAAATACTATACCACGTTGGATTTATAAAGCTCCATGAACAATATGATTATTTGCTGATTGAAGAAAATGTGCATAAGTATATGTGGTTTTTATTGTAAATATCATAATGAGTTGTGTTATAAAGCTCCAATAAACGGTATGGTTGTCATGTTTTCAATAGTGGTCATTGTAAATATTGCAACGAGCTGGATTATAAAGATCCATAGGCATTATGTTTTGTTTTTGACGATTAATTGGTTTATAAGTGTCATTGAACACCGAGGACGATGTTCCCTTAAGGGAGAGGGTTCTGTAACAACCCTAGTCAAAAATTCATGTAAAAAAAATATAAGGCCAAGGTCATGGGACACATATTCCAAGCTGAATGTTGGACAAAACATCTTAGTAGGTATTCATTTAGTTTATTATGGATAAAGGAAATTGACAAAGGCTTTGAAAAGGAAAAGTGGAATTAATTAGCATTTTATTTATGAAAATAATGGAAATTAGGAGAAAATGAAGGTGAGAGGTCACATGTTGCATGTGAGGAGGAAAATGAAGGAAAATAATGGAAAATGAAGAAAATAGAGGCCTCATTAATAAAAATGATTATGAGGATCAGTTGTTAACCTTTTGTCAGTTCATTTTTGGAGCTTTTTCTCTCTCTCTCTCTCACTCTTGGACACTTAGAGCATTCTTGGAGCATTCTAGCATTAAGGAAAGAAAGACAAAGGAAGGACAAGTAAGAAAAGGGAAGAAAAGATCAAGCAAAGAAGAGTAGCCTCAAGCAACTACAATAGGATTACTTGCAGATTTTGACTCGCACATGTGATTTCCTTGCTATATTTGGCATGCATGGTACATGCATGTGTGTTGTTGTTTCTCTTGTTGTCATTTGCATGGGTTTTTCCAGGTGTGGCAATGTTCTTCATCCTTGCCTTACGATTTGTGGATAGCCATGGTGTGGTAGGTTCTCTTATTTTGGTTGAGCTAGATTGCCAGATGGACTGGAAGCAGAGTGGGGTGGTCTCAGGATTATTCACAAGGCCTAGGAATGTTGGGATGGGATACACGGTAAAGCCTAGTTGTGAACACCTCGATTAGGCTTAGGAATCCTGTTGGGGTCTAGGTATGAATGATTTATTCACCCTATTCCTACTTTAATTTATTAATCTAGGTGTGTATCCTTTCAAGGCAACGCACAAGGTATATGCAGGGGAAGAGCACAATACGTTCTGACCAAGGGTTCACGATTAAGATTCAAAACATTACTGTGAAACTAAACTAAATACAAACTTCAGAAAAGCAATTACAAGAATTAAAGAGTTGTAACAACAAGCATAAACTATTAAATAACACATACAAAAAGATGCAACACTTGATCAGAAGAGCGGGCCCATCTCTCTGATCAGGGCTACGTTAGTCACAGCGAAGATTGGAACAACAAAATAGATGATACTTTATTAATCTGAAAAGGGCACTCACAATATCAATGGGGTGTCCCCAAATTATAGGAATAATCTATCTTTTATACACAGCGAGGGAGAATGACATGTTTCCCCAAAACCTAGTAACTGTATACCCAAAAATGTACATTAGTTGAAACGGCACCAACACCAGATAGACAAGATCAGCAAGAGGTCCAAGAATGGTTCAGGGATCTGTGACTCCAACTGCATGGTCTCCTTATGGTTGGTCGTTGCTGTGAATTGTGGATCTGCTACGGGATGCTGAAGCATTGGTTCCTGTTCTCCAGAAGCTGTGGTCAAACAAAAATTTTAGTGTTGTGAATAGGCAAAACCCCACGGCTTTACTTCATTAATAAAATATTCCAATAGACAAGACAAGTGTATTTACCTTATAGATTTAGCATAGTAACCATGGGTCAATAAGTGCAAAAAGTTCAAAAAGGATGATGGAAATGCAACAGAAAGATAGCCCGATTTGGTGCCCAACATCTGCCCCCCAACTAGTCTTCTACATGCCTTCATGTAGTTTGTCGCCTCTGCAAGTCTGTATTTTGCAGACCGTACGCTTCATGAAGCTGAGCGAGATCATATTCTATGGCCATCTCTGTCCCTGGAACTTTAAAACCATATGAAAGGAGGACTTCCTTCCACCAGTCTACTGGAACATTATACGTTGGGGTATAATTTTCTACTGGCAAACAGATAGTGGGAAACTGAAACAGGATTCCCATCCACTGGACCCTGCATGTTCAGATGCATGCCACATACCTAGGCACTCTAGGGAGCACTTGTGCAAAATTTGGTGCCCCAAAAGGTTCCCTGTTCCGGACAGCTATAGGTGACATCATCCACCTTTTCTGACAACAATCAAGGGCCTCATCTTGAAATGTGACTAATTGCTTGACATAAAGATAAGGAACCAGTTTTGTGTCCTCAGTATTCTGTCTCTATTCCCCTCAATTCCCAAAAAGGTGTTGTGTTTAGTGAACATTGTGATTGACCTCTCATGTTCTCCTCTTATTATAAATGGCTTTATAACCTGATTGGATTCAAATGTGTTAAAAGCCTTCTGCTAGCTGATCTGATTGAAAGTGTAAGAGGTGAGGCCCTTAAATGAATGTCCCCCACATGTGGGACCAGGTTGAATTCTCTGTCCAAGCACAGTAGATACCCGTGCAGGTAAAACTCACACATCAAATGTTGAGTTGGCACGTCATGACTCCTCATTATTCAGAGGAATTGTACACCATCTTCTATTTCATAACTAATCTCATTTTTTATGCTCTCCATGTAGAATAAAAGAAAACATTCATGCAAGAATAAAGAATAACGAGAAGCAGGGGGGCAACATGCCATTACCTCTTGCACCAAATTAAACATCTGCTCCTTATCAGCTTTCAGCGCTGCCACTTGCTTTTCCAGCTGCTCCATCTTGAGCTGCTGCTTTGCATGCCTTAATATCATGATATCTATGCACTCCACATATTCAAAATGGTCGTGGAGGCTCGTTCCTGAGTTCTTTTGACCTTATTTTGATACCGAGTCGCAGTAGATTTCCAAGTCTGTACTTCGGCCATCAAGGCATACTCACGGTCTTCAAACAATCGCTCGACCGTGTCTGTTTGAGTGGCAGCAGAGGTTGTGGCTATCTGGTCCACCTGAGTCTCTACTTCTACTCCCATGGCCTTGGACTTTTTAGCTTGCCGCTTGTATTTCTTCATCCGCTTTTGCATTTTGTGTACCTTACTCCTTAGTTTCCTGACCTCCACCTTAAGCCGCATTGTCTCTTTAAATTGTAGCTGGTATTTTTTCTTGATGGGGAGTCTTTGTTGTTCGCACAGCTCTACCCATTCCTGCTTAACCAAAAATTCCTCAATTTTGGCAGCTGGAGGTAATTCCCCCAGGATAGCTTCTGCCGTGCTGACTGTCGGGGCTTCCTCCATTGCCCGTTCTTCTTCGATTATCTCTTGCTTCATGAACTTCTCACCTGGCTTTTCCAATGGATCATTCGTCGCTTCGCTTGGTCCCTCCTCTTCGCCAATGACTACTTCCTCTTGTTGCACGCTCACTGCAACCAGTGGTGCCCTTGCGAGATGCTCTCCTACTAATTTTTCTGCTGGAATCCTTCCTGGTTCCCTAGCCTCGGAGGCCTTTGTCTCTTCTCTCCTCTCAGGCTCCGAAGTGCCTGTCGCCTAAGTAGCATCCACCCCACACGGTTGTGGCCTTTGTGACAAGTTAAAAGCTAGAGGAATGGCGAGATCTTCTTCTTTTCGCCAAGGGGAACGAGTTACCCTTGCTCCTCTTGGGATAGAGGAGAAAAAGGAGAACTGGCAGGGATCTTCAATGTTCAGTCCCAAGGTCAACGTTGGCTCTTGCGAGTCAGCGCCAACCTCATGCCCTAGTTCTCCCAGAGCTTCTTCCATGGGTTCCATGGCTTCCCTAGCTCCGAGCCCCTCTTGTCCTTGTTCCTCCTCTTCCATTGGTTCTAAGGTTGGGGTGGTCACGACCTCTTCTTCATTTGGTTGATCCTCCTCCATCAATTCTATGGTAGCAGGAGGTCCTTGTGGGGTACCCTCGATCGTAGTATCGACCAATTCACCCATTCCTATTTGTTGTGGTACTGCCTCTGTGGTTGTCATGCTATCAATTTTCTCGGCTAGTTCCACAATCAAGGCTGGTTCTTGTGGGACAGCCTCGACCGTGGTACTAGCGGGCCTCTTTGTGTCAAATCCCGCATCTTCCATTGGTTCCACAGTTTTGGCTTGCTTTTGGGGAGCAGCATCTTCTTCAATTTCCATATCCATCTCTTCTGGTTCCTCCTGGTCAACATAATCATCTTCTCCTGCATTTTCTTCCTCCATGGCTTCTAGTTCATCTTCCCTAGCAGCCACAACGGCTGCTACCTCTTCTGCTATGGAATCCTAAAACAGTTCCCACGGGATTAGGATTCGGCCGATAACATTCATCACTAACAGCTAAACCAGCCCATGGTCGGTGATGACCACCAATACCTGTCGCAACCCTTGAGCCGAATGTGCCATCAAGTGGAGGCTTCTTAGTAAGAAATAAGGCATATTCAATGAAAAATCCTCTCCTTGGGGAAATCGCAGATGAACTAATATTCGGAGATGGTATTTGAATATAGTGGAGTATCTCCCTTCACAAGTTATATATTTTATGACGAACTCTGCTACTCCTCCCCATGGATGGGGTAGCGAGTTTCAGTTGTATCCCCAACCCTTCTCCATGATGCTTTCTCCCGCCTGCAAAAAGGCTTTGAGAAACTCCAGAAGGGCAGTCCTTCTTGAAAACCATCACTATCTGTTTTGAGGGAGCCCATTGACTTCTGCAATGACTTCCTCTATCACAGGGATTTCAATTCCGTGGACTCGAGAGCTCTCTTCTCCCAAGTTGAATGCAAATTCTATCGCGATTTCTTCATTCGACCCTCTCAACCTGTCAAAATAAACGTTCCAACTAGCGTTCTCAAAGACCTGCCATACCTCCTGATTGTTCCAAACTCTCGTTGTATCTTCTGGCTCATGCCACACAGACCGTCCACCCATTGTTGTAGAGGCGGGATTAGCATAATGAATGCAGTTGGTTGGTAGGGGAGAATGATAGGGACCCAAACTATTGGCAACTGTAATAACGTCATGGTCGCTTTGGGGACAACGGATGAAACAGTACTACACTTTTGAAAATGATGACGAGTTATGGAGGTACTTTTAGATATTTCAGTGCTTTAATGTAGCGTGTTGGGGAGGTCACTAGTTATGAATCTGCACATACAAGTACACATTCCAACATATCAAAGTTATGATTACGAAGTATCGAAATCATTAAATTTTGTTTGGTGAGGATCGTGTGACATGAATTCTTTTTCGTGGTACGCCATCATTTATTATGACAGCTCCCCCCAACTTAACTACGGTCATCCATGACACGTTTTAATGTCTTTTGGAATTATTTAATTAAATCCATAAGGGTCAGCGGAGACGTACCTGGGAACCTACCTTGTGGTGGAGTGACAACAAAATGTCTGACGGAGTAACAGCAATAGGGAGTAACAACAGTAGGGAGTAATAGCAATGACGGAGTAATGGCAACGACGGAGTAACGACAGTTACAGAGTAATAGCACTAGCAGAGTAACAACAGTTGCGGAGTAACAGCACCGGCGGAGTAACAATAGTTGCAGAGTAACAACACCAACGGAGTAACGACAGTTGCAGAGTAACAACACTGGCAGAGTAATGGCAGTTGCGAAGTAACAACGCCGACAGAGTAACGACAGTTGTAGAGTAACAACACCGATGGAGTAACAGTAGTTGCGGTTTAATAGCAGTTATGGAGTAACAACTGTTACGGAGTAGCAGCATTAGCAGTGTAACAACAGTTGTGGAGTAACAGTAGTTACGGAGTAACAACAATTACAGAGTAACAACACTTAGTGGAGTATCAGCACACACCAGTGGAGTAACAACAACATCTTAATAGCAGTACTAGTGGAGTAATAGTGCCAAGTGTTACATTTCTCCTTGCCATATTCCTTCATTATTCCTGCAAAATACAAAACAAGTAAGTAAACAGCCTTATATTATTATTATTATTATTAATTTATTAATTTATTATTATATTATATTTATTTATTTATTTATTTATTTATGTTAGAGCAGAGTAAGAGTGTCCTTTATTCCAACAACTATTAAATTAGATAAATCAGAAATGTGTTTGACAAAGGCATCTCTAGAGGCTGGACGGTGGTATAGTTTTAGACTATGTCCATTTACTAAGAACGAGGTATGATTCTCGTCTATTGTAATTAATCTAACCGTTCCATTTTTGAACATTGCGTCCACTTGATATGGTCGCATCCAGCGAGTGCGAAGCTTGCCTTTGAAATCCTTAAATCGAGAGTCATAAAGTAATGCCCAACCCCCCACATGAAACACCTTACTTTTGATAAATTTGTCGTGCCATTTCATTCTCTGTTGTTGAACAACATTAGTCCTCTAGACAACTACTGATTGAATCTCGTCCAACTCATTTAGTTGTTCCAGTCGGTGTTTTTGTGCTTCCAATAGGTCTAGGCCTACTTCTAGAACTATTTTGAGTGTACTGATCTCAAATTCTATGGGAAACAAGGGGGATTTCCCATAGACTAATTCGAATGGAGAAAACCTAGTTGTGTTCCGCCATGTTGTTCTCTATTCCCATAAAGCTTCTGGAAGTTTTTGTGCTCAGTCTCGGCAGTGACTTGCTACTGTTTTTGTCAAGTTATTTTCCAATATTTTGTTTGTGCTTTTTACTTGTCCGTTCGCCTGGGGGTGATAGGGGGTTGTCACTCTATGTTTGACTATCATGTGAGATGTGAACTATGATCTACCATCTGACACAATTTCCCTTGGAGTACCATATCAGGCAAAGATTTCTTCAGAAAGAAAGTCTGCCACTACTTGCTCTGTTGCTCTCGTGACCGCTCTGGCTTCCACCCATTTAGTCACATAATCGGTGCAAACCAGGATGTAAGATTTCTGATGAGAAGGTGGGTTAAAGGGTCCAAAAAAATAAATGGCCCATTTCTCGAATGGTTCAAGAACTATCTAGGGCTGTAGAGGCATTTCATCTGCTTTCCCAGGTTGTCCCATTCGTTGGAAACTATCACACCTTCGGACATAATCCCGGGCATCACGAAAGATGGAGGGCCAGTAATATCCCATTTGCAGCACTTTGTGACCTGTTCCTTCATTTTCAAAGTGTCCTCCACAGGGTCCATCGTGTGTAGCCTTTAATATCTCATAGATATCATCTTCTGCGACATAGCGCCGAATCTGTTGGTCAACCCTTGTATGAAAGAGATATCCTGCCATCCATGAATATCGGGTACTTTGATGAACAATCTTCCTTTGCTCCTTATATGATAGATGACAAGGCACCTTCCCTGTAACAAGATAATTAGCAATATCTGCATACCACAGAGTTTTAGCCGAAACTGCAAAAATATGTTCATCTGGAAAATTATCTTTAATTGGTGTATTCTTACCATCATGTTCTATCCTAGATAAGAAATCTGCAACCACATTGTCCTTCCTTGGTTTATCTACTATAGTAATATCAAATTCCTGTAGTATCAAAAGCCACCTTGTAATGCGACCAGGGGTAACAAGTTTTTTCATTAAATACCTGATAGCTGCATGATCAGTATGCAAAAAGGTAGGATACCCGGTAATGTAGTGCTGGAATGTGTTGATAGCGTAAATGACAGCAAGGAACTCTTTTTCAGTTACTGTGTAGTTTAATTCAGCAAGAGCCAAATTCTTACTAACATAGTAAACTGCATATGGTACTCTGCCCTCTTGTTGTCCCAATACTACAGCAATCGTTGTTTGGGAAGCATCTGTGTGAATATGGAAAGGTAATGCCTAGTCTAGCCCTCTAAGGATCGAAGCGCTGCAAACCAATTCCTTAATTTTCGTAAAGGCTGCATCACAGTCACTTGTCCACACAAAATCTGAATCTTTTGTTAGCAATTGAAAAAGTGGATGTGCTACTTTTGCAAAATTTTCTATAAAACGCCTATAATAACCAGCACAACCAATAAAGCTGCGTACCTATGTGGGTGTTTTGGGTGTCAGGAAGTGCATAATTACCTTTATCTTTGCTGGGTCCTTCCGGATTCCTACAGCTGAGAGAAAATGTCCCAGAACAATTCCCTCCTCCATCATCATATGGCATTTTACTGTACTCAGAGAGACATGCGCTTGTATACACCTTTTGAGAACTTTTTCCAAATTTTTCAACCCTTCTACAAATGAATCCCCATATGGAGTAAAGTCATCCATGTATATTTCAACACTATCATCTACTAAATCAAAGAAGATCCCCAAAATTGCCCTCTGGAACGTTGTAGGAGCATTACACAAGCCAAAAGGAAGGACCCGGTATGCGAATGTTCCCCAGGGGCATGTGAAAGTGGTTTTGTCCTAATCTTCAGGAGCTATCTGGATCTGGTTATCCCCACTAAATTTGTCCAGGAAGGAGAAATTTTTTTTTCCAACCAATGTGTTAAGAACTTGGTCAATAAATGGTAAAGGAAAATGATCATTCTGTGTTGCCTTATTTAGTTCTTGATAATCCATGCATATCTGCCATTTACCATTTTTCTTGGGGATCATTACTAATGGGGAAACCCATTGGCTATCTGAGATGGGGTAAATAAAACGTATGTCCAGTAATTTATGAAGTTATTCTTTCACAACATTTTTAATGCAGGGTTCATTCTTCTCTGAGGTTGTCTCACAAGACGACAATATTCCTTAATGTATATGTGATGGGTACATAAATTAGCAAGAATCCCCTTCATATCTGAATAATCCCAGGCGAAGGCTTCTTTATGTTTCCGAAGGACATCTACAAGTTGCTTCTTCTGGGATTCTGACAGGATTGGATTAATATTCAAGGTTTTTCTTAGTTCTAATTCCACTAGGACACTTTCATGGGGTGCATCAATAGGTAGCTCCTTTGATCCTTCTATTGTTTCATTAGTTTCCTGAGTCTCACAACTTAGGATAGATTCTAGGATTTGTTGATTTGGCTTTGAATCAGAATAAGGATCATCCATAAAGGAGGTGATTACATCATCTTCCGATTCCATTTTCAACTGAAGGGCATGTCCAATAGTGAGGACTGGTCTTAACTCCTCATTTTCCATTTCAAGGTCTTTCCTAGATAAAATTTTCTTGCCACTTGTTGGTTTTATGGACGGGTTTGGTTCTACAAGTGGGTATAACACTAGGTTCTTAGTGTTGTGCCCATTTGAAATAACCATGTGCCCTGAATGGCACCCAATGTAAGCATCCACAGTAGCCAGCCATGGTCTACCCAAAATCAAAGGATGGTCGCCCACCGAAGATTGTGTATGTAAAACAAGGAAATCTATGGGATAGTGCCATGAATCCACTAAAATTGTTACATATTCCAATTTCCCTATAGGTTTGATTGTAGATCAGTCTGCCAGTTCCAATATTGTAGGTGTATGTTTCAAGTTACGAAGACCTAATACATGCATAGTTTCAGTGGTGATAACATTGATGGTAGCACCCAGGTCTACCAATAGATTCAGAATCTCTACCCCATTAATTTGCACTGTCAGAATTGGTTTCCCTAGATCTCCATACTTTACAGACATTGACTTTCCCATCATGAAATCTGATAATTTTCCCATTACATGAATAGTGAGGGGGTCTTTAGATTTCTTTGTAGGTTTCTTTGAACAATATTCCCTAAGAGTCTTCGCATATATCGGCACATCCTTCATAGCTTGTAACAAGGGAATTTTGACAAATAAGTTCTGCAATTCTCCTAATAAATCGAATTCAGCTTGAGGGCTTGGTTTATTCAAAGTTAGTCTCTCTGGGTAAGGCTATTCAGATTGATATTGTTTTATAGGAGGCGCCTGGTTTCTATCAGTTTGTTTTGGCTCTTTATTAATTAATTTTGATTCCTTACCTTCATTATCAAGTTATTCAATGATAATTGGAGGAGGTTGAACATTGAATATTTGCCCTGATCGCAAATTCATTTCATACAACTCTGCAGTAGAGATTCTATACGAAGGAAGGTTAAGAATGCCAGCTTGATGAGCTCCCTTATTATTAGGATTCGGGTTAGGTTGTATTGGAAGCTGAGGATGGGCAGGTTGATTACTAGGAGGCACATTAGAGAGTAGTTGGAGTTGCTATTGTGGCATCGACTGAGGAAACTGCCTAGGAGAGGATCCTCACCAAGTTGGAGCCCATGGGGAGCTTGAACTGCTTGAGGGTTCCACTGCTGCCAAGGTGGAAACTGGTATTGTGGCCACATGGGAGGATAGGGCATGGACTGAGGATTCATACTGAAATTATTGAAATATTGAGATGGATTTGAGTACATACATGGATTTCCCGTTGGTGGTCGAGGCTACCATGGCTTTTTAGACCCCATGAGGTATAGTTGCTTCGTGTCTTCCCTTGTCCCTTGAAATACTACTTTGAGGCCTGGCAAGGAGGGGCATGAGCTTGCTGCATGATTTAGCTCACAGATTGCACATTCCTCTATGGAATTTAATGGACGTTCCCTTTCTGGATGCTTCTTTCTACACTTTGGGTAGAATATCGCCATGGTCCTGTCCAATTCCAGCTGCTTCTGTTTTACTTGTAACATATCCATTTGTGCCGACAGAGTACTGAGGATATCCATTCTCAAGTTGTCTAGCACGTTCTGATTTCTACCTTCATAACACCCCCGCCAGACCCCTTTCCTGAGCGAACCCCTTGTCTATTTCTTGCAAGCCCCCTTGAGCACTGGATGCATAGTTCACAGATAACATCAAAGGTTTCCTTAGAGATGTCTCTGTTTCCCAAAATGTTCAATAGTTCCATCGAGTCTTCATGAAAATATTGGAGGAGGATAATTTTTAAATTTTCCTTATCAAGGTTGGAGTGAACTGACCTCTGTAAGGTGTACTTGAATCGTTCCACACAATCTTCCAAGCTCTCATCTTATTTTTGTGTGAACTTAAAAAGTTCCTCCTTGATGTTGCGAGATTTGCAGTAGTCCTGGTATTTTTCTAGAAAAGTTGTCTGCATGTCATCCCATGTGGAAATTGAGCTTCCTCTAAGGCCCATGAACCATCGCAAAGCTATCCCTTTTAATGTAGCAGGGAAAATCTTCAACTTCTGGGCATCCTTCATGTAGTCATACCCCCGACATACTATGTCAAATTCAAATAACAATGTGTTGGGGTCTTCTGAAACAAGCCCATGAAAGCTTGGTAAGGTTGCTAATGGAATAGGCTTTGTGGGTGCACCAGCTCCCAGATCCTTGATTAGAAACTCAATGTTGGAAGTTCTGGGAGCCATAAATATCTTCCAATAACCGCTGGGAATTTCAACAGGCCCTGTGGAAGATGGCTGAGGATTTCTTACCACTCAGATTCGAGTTGCTTTAGCAGCACTTACCTAGTCCCTTGGTGATGCAAGTAACCCTTCGTTTCCTTCTCCTGTGTCCTGATGACTTGATACCTCAGCTACGGCCTCCTTTCCTTTACTGGAGTGGTCTGACTATGTCGATGTTCTGCTTGCGACCTCTTCCCCTTCTATTCCCAGCATAAGATTTCCCTGGTTAGGTATACTACTGGATGTTTCTTCAACTGCTAGAGGGACCTGCTGTGTCGAATCACCAAAGAATGTTGTAGACAACACTGGCTGATCTACTGATTGTCCCTCAAACTTCACTCTCTATGCCCCTGCTCTCACAACTGTGCGAGAGGATGCTTTTGATTTAGCTTTTGCTATAATTTGTTGGATATAGGTCTTTCTTCCCAAGTCTGGTCCTCCCCTCTTTGGGGCTCTCCCTCTACCCCTCTTATTTGGTTCTTTGTTCATACAAATGTTGGTACCTTGGTATCAACCTACAATGCTTTAGTCTTGAAGTAAGGTGTCAAAGGACCATTCCTTCCCCAAGACGAAAGAACTCACAAAAAGAGAGACAACAAAAAAACAGGAATCTAGGGTTCAGGGCCTGGAGCAGGGTGTATAAGGACTCCTCCCTCCCCATGACAAGAACTAGAAACAAACACACACCTCGAGAAGACCTAATATTTCTAGATCTGAAGCATGGCGTCAAAAGACTACTCCCTCCCTAGGGTAAAAGCTAGGGTTTCCCGAAAATCACACAAGGGTTTGAAAGAAATAAATCTAACTCAGGGCCTGGAATAGGGGATCAAAAGACTCCTCCCTCCCCAGGACAAGAGAGTGGCCCAAATCAAACAGAAAAGAAAAAAAAAAACAGGTAGAAAGAACACCTACGCTGAGGACCTAGAGCAGAGTGAGAAAACTCGTTCTCTCCCCAAGACGAGAGATTGACCCTTTGGTTGGTTTGGATCGTGTTCGCACCTTGTTAGCCTCCCTGGCAATGGCGCCAAAATGTTTGGGTCCAAGTATGAACGATTTATTCACTCTATTCCTACATTAATTTATCAATCTGGGTGGGTATCCTTTCAAGGCAACGCACAAGGTATATGCAGGGGCAAGAGCACAATCCATTCTGACCAAGGGTTCACAATTAAGATTCAAAGCATTGTTGTGAAACTAAACTAAATATAAACTTTAGAAAAGCAATTACAATAATTAAAGAGTCGTAACAACAAGCATAAAATAATAAATAACACACACAGAAAGACGCAGCACCTAATTAGAAGAGTGGGCCTAGCTCTCTAATCATGGTTGCATTAGTCACAATGAAGATTGGAACAACAAAATAGACAATACTTTATTAATCTGAAAAGGGAAATTACAATATCGATGGGCGTCCCCATATTATAGGAATAATATGTCTTTTATACACAGTGAGGGAGAACAATATCTTTCCCCAAAACCTGGTAACCGTATACCTAGAAATGTACATTAGTTGGAAGGACACCAACACCAGATAGACAAGATTAGCAAGAGGTCCAAGAATGGTTCAAGGATCTATGACTCCAGCTACACGGCCTCCTTATGGCTAGTTGTTGTTGTGAATTGCGGATCTGTTGTAGGATGTTGAAGCATTGGTTCATGTTCTCCAAAAGCTGCGGTCAAATACACATTTTAGTACTGCGAATAGGAAAAACCTTGCGACTTTACTTCATTAATAAAATATTCCAATAGAAAAGACAGGGGTATTTACCTTACAGATTTATCATAGTAATCATGGGTAAATAAGTGCAAAAAGGTCAAAAAGGGTGGTGGAAATGCAACAAAAAGATAGCCCGATTTGGTGCCCAAGAAATCCCTTGATCGATGAATAGAGGGATACATAGTAAAGCTCAGTGGTGAATACCTTTGATTAGGCCTAGGAATCCATTCACTGGTAATGGCAGGGTACATGACCTAGACCAAAGGGTGGTGACCTCGTAGGCTTAGGAATACCTTGACTAGTAATGGCAGGATACACGGTAAAGATGAGAGGTTGAGATGGGAAAATTCCTCACAGTTTAGGTGGAGAGATCCAGAGGAATCCATGCTTGTTTAGGGCTTAGTGATCTGGTGGGGATTGCAAAAAATCCTGGTTCTGTTAATGAGGGTTGAGGTGGTTTGGCCTCGACAAGTCCCGATTTGTTTTGTTGTGAGTCCCACATTCATGCTTGGAATATGGCACGAGGGTGATTCGCTGAAAAAAATATTTGGTTCAACCCAATCTATGGTCAAGTGGTACGTGGAAGTCCCTGAATTAGTTGGATTTGCATGTGTTAATACTATCTCTTTTCCTCTTGTGATTTATGTGTACATGTACTTATTATTATGAGACTTTAATGGTTTTTCTATTATTGTTACTCTGTTGGTTATATGTTGGTTATAAGCATGGTTTCATGACAAACTTTGGTTATGGCTCTCATCATGTTTTCATTAGTAAATGAATGAATGATGATGTATGAACTAATAGACGTTATTGAAGCTATTATGAGAAGGCACTACACCTTCTTGGTGATTTTCAGATAAGTATCAGGCCCCTATGTTCAAATGTGTATTTATTACCTGTAGATTTCATGATCATGATATGTTTGACAAAATTTTCATCATGGCTAGGCCTTGTTAGGTCAAGTTCCTGTCTAATATTTTTATGGAAACCTTTTTCCTTGTGTCATTCATGGTTCTGGAAAGTGTCATTAAGTTCTAGGAAGAGGTGTGGATTATAGCCTGAAAACATGGCTTAAATCTCGTGGTCGTAAGCACAAAACTCAGTGAAAAAGACTGTAGTCACTCCCTTATAGGCATCATGTGTGCAAATGGAGGGTTTCAGTTGAAATAAGGCAATGTAGTGCTAGAATCTGGGAGATTAGGTCACTGAAAAAAGAGGTTTAATTCAGGGTCTGGGCATATGTAAGGGTGGTTTAGCCCTTGGGGGTCCTATAACACCTAATAGGGAAGTCATTAAGGATTTTGGTTTATCAATTCCACTTCCTTAAGGTGATCTAGGAAGTTGAATCATATCATAGTAACTCTTCCTCACATGTTTACCCCGGTAGGCCAGTAACTTGGGTAAATGTGGGAGAGGGTGTTTGCTATATATATATATATATATATATATATATATATAATTTAATAAACTATTCCAATAAGTTTTTGTACAACCAAAATGAAAAGTGGGACATACATAACAAAACTTTAGTAGTTTTCTTTAAGGAAAAAAAACAAAATTCTAATTATTAGTATAGATAGAAGTTAATTTTGAATATGATATAGATTAAGTGTTTATACTATTTTTTTTAATACTTTTGCTTTTGTTTTGTTTTCAAGAGAATCCAAAATAAAAACACTCACTCACTATCGTGCTCACATACTTAAAAGTGATTCATACTTTTTCACATCATCTCTCTATTTGTTGTAATTGCTATTTATTGTTTTTTTATAATAAGATCAATGTTTTGCTCTTAGATGTTGAATGTTGTTGTTTAAGATTTATTTTAGATAGATGAAATATAATTTCATTCTTAAAACACTTAAATTTGTGTGCCTCTAATTTTATTTATAGGGTTTCTTATCATGTAGATAATATCATTATTTGTTTCAAGATATGACTATGGGGCAATTTGTAACAAAATAAGGATTTGAAAAATCTTTCAGTTTCATAATTATTGTATGTTAACGAGAAAAGTTTCTTATGCTTCACTGCCAACTTCCTCAAATCTCACTAGGCAGGTGAAATAATGGGACTATGTCTAGGGTTTATTGCATATAATGAAATTACAATAAAACAATATATAGTTGATTTGCACAATGAAAAATACAATAAAACTATTCATAATAAAGAAATAAACGAAAGAGAAATTATATAATTAGTGATGTATATTTTGTAAAGAAAATAAATTGAAACTTGAACAAACTGATAACAAATTGATAAATGAAATTGCCGGTAGACTTCATGATCATACTCAGTTATCCATAAGACTACACAAATATTTAGTAAATTCGAACATAAATTAACTAATAACTTTCAAACACTAATGTCAGAAAAATCTACTCATTGAAATTAACAATGTAAAGTATTTTTTTTTGGAGAAATATACCAAAAAGATATAGGTTGTCATATGTTAATAAAAATATGAGTACAACATACTATTTTGGTTGATTCTTGTGAGAATATAGACCAAAAATCAGCTTTAAAATTGATAAGATGTAAAAAGACTCATACATAGACACTCGAAATGCCAAATAATAAGAAAGAAAAAATGTTGGGAAACTTAGAATATTTCGATAAGATTGGATCAACAATATCTTCTGCAAAAATTTCACCAGTTAGCGCTAACATGAAAAATATCAGACCTTATAATAACACAAAATAATGCAAGAAATAAACAACAACCTTAATAAAAGAACTAGGAATTGATAAGCTCAGTTTATCCATGTCACTCCTTGAAGGATTTCTACTATCACCAAAACAAGTAAGCTCTTGTACTCTAGAATAAATCAATCAGAGGAAAAATGACAACTTCAAAACTTATGCATACCTCTCCTCACTAATATTTTCTATCCTCCCTTTTATGTCTTCTTTTTGGTTTTATATTCTCCTTAAGTAGTTGGAGGGAAAAACAAATTGATAACTAATGTTTGTATATGTTAAAACTCCTTTTCTTTTTAATTCAGGAGAAGGAATTTAGAAGGCACCATTTAATTAATTAAATTTATATTAGGAGGTGGAGTCTTCGATCATGTCCATGAAATATTTCCATTAACCTTATAACTCTGATGTAACGAAAAATATATAAACATGACATCATCAAGAATATAATCACCACACAAATCATACATATGAAACATATTTAAAGAAGCATGTGAAACAACCCTTGTGTCTCCCATCATCCATAATGCCATCAAAATATGTACCATAGTAAAAATAAATATGTTTTCCCAAAAACATGATAATGTCATAATCTAAAATATGTCCAAGTAAAATCAAATAAAAACACATAACGTCAAAGAAATAACTCAAGTCATCTATGTAGTTATCCTAGGAACATCCACGTAAAGTGGTCCTTTCTCCTTATGCTCCCTTTCTCCTTGTACCTCTGGATGCATGTATTATTAGGAGATTTCTCTCCTCCCTCCTCCTTCAGCGAAGGGAATGTTAGAATGTGTATGTGATGAAGTAGCCTTAGAGGGAGAATGCCAATGGTCATATGTCATATGAAATTACTCCAATGCAATATGGGCAGAGAAATTAGGAGTATGACAAGCATGAAAAGAAGTGGCCTGAGGTAATGTAGAAGGTATATGAGGAGGAATGATCATAGGGTGAACTGAGTGATGATAAATACTAGGCCAATGTGCAAATACAGTTGTGGGCCTAATAGGTTTGGTTTCCCAATCATCATTCTGTATTGTCTATTGTTGGGATGCATGAGGTTCTGGATTTTCTAGTATGCTAGTATGTTGAAGAGGTGTGTTTTGTGAAGCATGTGGGGTAGGAGGAGGTGGAGGAGGACCTCCAAGGTATAAATTGGTCTTCCCTCCATCTTTCCTCAGAGCATTGCAACCTCAATTCCTCCATGATAATTTCCCACATGACATTAGGGCCTGATCCATTTTCAACTAAAGAGAAATGAACAATTTTATCACATACTTTCATGGAGGCATTAAAAGGATGGTTTTTGACAAAAATTCTAGAATTATTTACAATGAATACTTTGTCTTCTGGATAGTCCTCTTCTAGATAATCCTCAAGGAAATGGATAGGAGCAACCATTTTTCCTTCAAGAAAATTCTTTAAATGTTGTTGTTGCGCAGGAATGGTCATATCAAGAAATTTGGTATTATCCTTGATGTTGGCCATTTATTTTACAATATTGAATTGAGAGACAGACAAAGAGGAAGGGGTGGAATAGTTTACATTTGTATGCAAAGAAGTGGCATCTAGGGTTTTTTGGTTATTGGCTTCCTTGGAGGGATGATTCTTGGAGTTTCTAGATCTAAAATCATTCCTTGTTTCAGACAACATGACTTTATTATCCTATGCCCAACCGCAAGTTGCAGCCATAAGGTTAGTACTTTTACCAACAATTATTTCCAAAGCATTGTTTTTAACCTCGTAAGTATTTTCATCATGGTATTATTCACAAAAGTTACACCATGGTCGAGAAAGAAGGGTATTCAGATGATATGTCTAGGAAGGGTTTCTAATGGGAGCCAAAGTAAAAGTTTCAGGATGAGTTTGTGTCACGACCTTATTCTCAAAATATATCAACAATTACTCATGTCTTGCATGACTTGAAGGATAAAAGATATATTGGATTGGTTAATTGAGTCTTCAAGAGGAAGGTCAATGAATTTAAATTATTCTTCATTTTCCGAACATATTTGTAAATAAAACCTCAGGTTGTTTGCATTTTTCTCCTCTAACTGATGACAATAAGCGAGAGGTAAATTATTATAGTAGTGCATCATGGCTACTTGATTTTGTGGCCTCTTGATCTACAGAATTTGATTATACAATTTGGTGAAATGAAGATTAAATGATTTAATAGCTTCACCTTTTGTATAGGTGGCATTGTTGTATTCTCGTAGGATATCAACTCGGCTTTGAGGTTGGCCATAAGTAGATTTGAACCAATAATAGAACTCAATCCAAGTAAAGAAGGCTTTTAGGATACAAAGGACTACCCATTACTTTTTAATGTAGCTTATTCAAAGAGAATGATTATACACAACAATTAACTAAGTCGTTTGTATCCTAAAACAGGGATGTTAGGGTAAGACCCCAACAATTAAACTCCTTTTTTTAGAGAGTTGTTTACCAAATACTTCTCTCCTTATGGAAAATATAAGTATTTTTTTATTATTATTGTAAATTAAAACACTTTATATTATCAAAATGCCATCAAAATACTAAGTTGTTACATCTTGTCCACTATGGAGTTACTACTATCTCCACTGAATTAAAAAAAAAAAAAAAAGCACCAACTATGATTCTTTAAGGCCTTAAGGGTATTATAAAAATATACCTTCCATGTAGACATTACAAGATTAAACAAAAAGCCAAAAATACTAGCAACCATAGTAGCCATTAAGAGTCAAAAGAAGAAATGGGAGTCAGGTCCCTAGCACTTGAACCAAGAAGTGCAACTTTATCATATTCACATAACAAATTCCCTTCTACATGGGTCGGCCTTGCATCAAGCCTATCCACAGAGAAGCATTGATTCCTCCACATCCTTTTGATGTCCTCCAGTGAAGATAATACATTGTATCTTTCCACATGTTTATCCTTCAACACCATACCATGTAGAGTCTTCATCTACCAATGAACCACCATAGAATTGAGGTATTGTTTCTTCTATCCCCTAGTGTGGCCAGGGTTTAGAACCCAAGATGATACCTTAATTAGCTCAGAGTCTGAGTGGGGCTATCTCTCGACTTCTTCACAGGTTTCCAATTTCCTTATCTCGCACCATGTCTCCAAAGGAATTGCATTAAAGTATGTTACAACTAAGTCTTTTGAAAAGAGTTGACCTCTACATTTCCCCTTGGACGACTACTACTACCAACCCTCCTCCATTTTCTATGTTGCCTGGAAGGTATGGTGTTAAGGAGGGGCTTAATTCCCTACAAACTACAACAAGCAACCACAACCATGACTCTGCTAGAGTAGTCTCCTGATGTAACACAAATAGAGTGTGAATTGACCAAATGACTAGCACCATCACCATACAAGAGAGGTCAAATTGAATTGATGCAAGAACCATAATAATTAGACACCCAAAGACAATTAACCCCTCCTCATCTCTAATCCATTGAATATTGGGGGTTCAGAATGAGACGAAGACGCAAATAAACCTAGATAGAAGGCATTCCATGATTGAAATTGATGAAATTAGACTAGAAGTGCAACATTGAGCCACCTTACCCACGTTGCTCGTAATTGACCTTCGCTCACTGTTAATATCAAGATCCTGAGCCCGTTTCAAAGACTCCACACATCAACAAAGTATGCCCTCCCACCTCCACTTCACCAACACTAGGAAATATACAAGCCTCACCACATAAGAACCCGACACCTAAACAAGTGACTTTGTCGCTACATATAAGCTTAGTGGTACCACCAACATTAGGGAGGTCAACTTATTAACCTCACCTATGCTCCAAACCTCCACCCAAGTCACCAAGAATAAAGTGAATTTTCACCTTCCACTACAGAAATAAATAACCATATGTAGGTCTACATGCAAATATATGTTGGGGCTAAACTGTGACCCAACTCTTTAATGTACATCATATTGCAAAGTGACGAGCTTAACCCCAAAACATGCTCTTGAGCCATGTGCTTACCCAGAATACGAAATCTAAAAATGAATAAATCCAATATCTAAAAAAAGAAATGAATCCAAGATACTTTCATTTTCTTCTTACCTAAAAAAAATGAGAATGCTAATTAACGCATTTTATTTTTCTTATTATAGAGAAACTAGAAAAACATAAATCAAGGTCCAACTAGTGAATACATCTTAAAAGCTTAAATAATAATAAGGATTCAGGAGATATTAATAAGAATTGCCTAGCATCTTCTTAAAAGCTTAAATAATAATAAGGATTCAAGGGATATTAATAAGAATTGCCTAGCCACCCATG
Organism: Pinus taeda; assembly: GCA_000404065.3. Classification (NCBI taxonomy): domain Eukaryota; kingdom Viridiplantae; phylum Streptophyta; class Pinopsida; order Pinales; family Pinaceae; genus Pinus; species Pinus taeda. Next base: position 91,294 of record APFE031325569.1, on the reverse strand, counting down.
TACACAAAGACATCCCATTGAGGTATATTATTTTAATGGCATTTCACTCTAAATGAGACAAAACTCTATGGGTGTAAATCCTCTTTATAATTGGATATATTTGCCCAAATTATTTTTAATAGTTAGCGTGGCTTTAATTGATTTTTATATGTGAAAATGGAAAAAGCGGTTCACTATAATGTTTCCTGTTTTAAAAAAAATCATATTGAGCTGTTTATATTAAGGTAATATTGTAAATGAAGTAAACAAATTTTCTAGTTTGAAGGATCTATATTAGGTTATACTTATTTATATTGTACAGGGAGCACTTAAAATTAATATTTGTATTAATAAATTTAAAAATAGTAATAACGAAATAAAATTAATGTTTTTTTAATAAAATATCTTATATTATTAGAATAATAATATAATGAATACAAATTTGTGACTCACTGTCATTACAGAATTTAGAAAACATATTAATTATGATTTTCTAAATTTTTAAGGTATTTTAAAAATAGAAATTTTGTGTAGTCATTACACAATTAAATAGAAAACCATAAATACTAGCAATTGTAATAGCCATTTAGAATCAGAAGAAAAAATGAGAAATGAGTTCCTAGCACTTAAACCAGGAGGTACAACATTATCAGATTCACATAGCACATGCCCTTTTACATGGGGCAACTTTGCATCGAGCTTATCCGTAGAGAAACGTTGATTCCTCAACATCATTTTCATGTCATCTAGTGAAGCAAATACATTGTATATATTCACCTATTTATCCTTCAACACTAGACCAAGCAGGGTCTTCATTTGTTGACGAATCACCACATAATTGAGGTCTTGGCTCTTCCATCCCTTGGTGTGGCCAGGGTATGTAACTCAAGATGAGACCTCCTTAATTAGTGTAGATTCTTAGTGGGATTGCCTCTTGGTTCCCGCTTGGGCTTCCAATTTCCTTATCTCGTTTCATGTCTCCAAAGGAACTGTGTTAAAGTATGTTACAATTGAGTATTGGGCAAAGAGTTGAGCTCTATGTTGCCCCTGCGTACTAGTACAACTGTCACCCCTCCTGCATCGCATACATTTCCTAGGAGGCATGGAAATAAAGCAAGTTCAATTCCCTACAATGTACACCGAGCAACCATAAGCACGACCTGGTTAGAGTAGTCTCCTAATAGAACACAAACAAAGTGGGAATTGACTAGATGACTAGTGTTGTCACCATACAAGAGACATCAAATTGAACTGAAGGAGGAACCATAATGCTCAGACACCTAAGGCAGTTAACCACTCCTCCTCTCCAACCCACTAAATATTAATGATTTAGAACGAGGCACAGCCACAAATAACCCCATATATAAGGAATTCCATAGTTAAAATTGACGAAATTACACCAAAAGAGTAGCATTGTATAAATCAAATTCAATCGAACAGACATGAGATGAGATATACACAAACCAAAATTCAATATTATTTTCTTCGACAACAACAGACCATACCGAAGACTAAATGTAACCAGAATCCCACCACAACAAGAACTACTACAAGATTAATATGGCCATAAATAAAATAACTAGAAAGAGTTGCAAGTAGACAAAGCAAGACTAGGAGGGAAACAAATTGATCCACTTTTCCCATGTTTCTCATAATTAACCTTCGCTAGCTACTGCTATTAAGATCATGAGCCCGCTGCAAAGACTGCACACGTCGATGAAGTATGCTCTCCCTTCTCCACTTTACCAACACTAGGCAATATAGATGCATCATCGCATAAGAACCAAATATCCAAACAAGTGGCTCTCTCACTACATATGAGCTTAGCGATACCACCAACAATAGGGAGGTCGACTCCTTGACCTCACTTCTGCCCCAAACCTCCACTAAAACCACCAAGAATAAGGTGAATTCTCACCTTCCTCTACATCAATAAATGTAGGTTTGAATGCAGATGCATGCTAGGGGTGAGCCGCACCCCATGCTCTTTAATGTGCATCACATCATAAGGTTGTGGGCTCGACTCCCAAAACACCCTCTTGAACCATGGGCTCACCCCCATCGGGGAAAAAAATGTTGGTCACAAATATTTATTTATTTTTTCTATGTGGTTCACGAATGCCAAAGATTGGTGACTGCTAAATCCATGGAATATTTGTACTAGGCATATCCACCCAAAGTGACGGGCCCAGCCTCTAGCCCTCGGATAAATCATTGACAAGCTGTAATTAATGATTAACCAAATTTGAAATAAAGTGACACCTTATAAGTACAACCTTAATTGATTGAGTTTTGATTTATATGATTTAATCTACGGTTGTTGTATGTTGTGATTGTCGTGATATTGTGTGATGAGGACAAGTGTCCTATCCTCATTCTATGTTCCACTCTCACTCTTTCAATTGGTCGAAACCCTAACTTGTCTCATTTCGAGGGTTTGCACAGTCGCTTTGGGCCTCTGCTCCATCCTGGCTGAGGGTTTGTAAACTTGTTGTTGGCCGTTGAGCATTGAAGGTTGGCTCTATCAGTTTTGTTTCCCCATACTCGCTCTAGTATTGTATGGTAGGTTCTGGGCATGAAAATGGAACATTTGCTCTGCTTCTGGCTCGACGCCTCGGCTCCTCTAGGTTTGCGCTGTTCTGTCGGTGGAAAATCTTGTGGGTTTTGTGAAACCCTTGTTCGAGACTTGGAAGGCTTTCACTATCCACTCTTTGCAATTTTTGTTGATGTTACTATTGTTGAGTTTGTCCTTTGTTTACTCATTTTATACAGCCATCCTTCAGCTAAAACACTATTTGTCCCATTTGTAGGTAGCGCTATGGAGCGGATTGGCTCTCTGACTGGTTCTCGACATTGGTTTGATAGGTAGGTTCTTTCTCCTTGCTGGCTATATCTCTCTCATTATTCTGCAGACACTGATATTGTTTCTCCTTGTTACAGCGGGCAACTCCTTAGCTACGACCTTTGCAATGCAACCCTTCGTTGGTTCACTCCTCCGGTAAGTCTATTCTTCCACAACCTGTTCTTTCAGTTTTTGTTTCTTTGCACTTGGCTGTCACTAACATTCACCGGTGGGTGACTGTAGATGGCTTCTCGCAGTCCCATTGCAGAGTTTCTTGTGCCCAAATTCGACCTCTTGCACCCAAAGTTGGGTAGTGTCATTCCTTGATTCTTTTGCAGATATGTGCTTTTAGTTTGTTCTTTGTTTTGTGCTCAAGAGGATTATAGTCTACCTGTTTATGGCTCTCAGATTGTAGCGGTCTTTGTAACTAAATATATGTATGATTATAATTATTGTGGCCTTTGGGCATGTATATCGGCTGTCGGACTTTATGGTTCTATTCCATTTCTTGAACAGAGGGTTTTTACTATTACTTGCATATATGTATATTTATAAAAAAAAATCCTTTCCTATTGGCAAGTTATTAAATGATAATGAAACAGTTTGTTACCAGTAGCTTATCTTGGTCAAGGTTTGCTTATCTTTGTGGACTTGCCTGGTCATGCAATCGAACACTCTGCTTGCTGTGTAACTTCAATCGTGCATTTGTAGTTATTCACTTACAAAAAGAATGAATAGTCTTTAGTGGTTATTTACTTGTAAAAAGAAGGAATGAACATTTTCCAGTGGTTCTGTAGGAGATTCTTTTACTGCAGGAAAGCAGATATATATTTCTCTGTTAAAAATACTATTCTCTTTCTATTATTTTTCTTCCTCACTCTATGATCCTCTCCCATTACATTGATGTGTTTCTTCTTTTACATGTTGCAGACAGTTAGCAAACTGCCTGGTAATTACATTTCGTAGTTTTACGTAACTGTCCTTTTCTTAATGTAAAAACTAAAAACAAGCTAAGTATAAAATAAAACGAAAATAAAAACAAGTGATTAATAAACTGTAAACACTGGCTGAGACAACTACTAAATGAAACCAATAAAAAGTCAACTACTGGCATGAGACAATTAACAACCATGCCCTACTTGAGCTAGATGCTCCTGCATCAGGCTGCCGGGGTAGGTGAAAAATCATGGCTCCCGTCCATGAGCTCCTCAACCGAAAATCATGTTCTGTCCATAAGCTCCTCAACTAAATACCCTACACGTTGTATTTGAATTGCATCAAGCCATGTACTGTCCTCAATAGGGCAATTTTTCCATTTGACCAAGTACTGTAGGTATTCTTTTATGCGAGTTTGCCTGGCTACCTGTGTATCGAGGATTCTCTCGATCTCAAGGGGCTGAGCTGAAGGCATTTGTCTCATCCCAGTACCTCCTCCTATTTGGGTATCCTCATCTGGACGTGTCAAACTGTTGTCTTCAGGACTGGCAATGTATGGAAACATATCTACCACATTAAAGATAGGTGATATGCTGATTCTTGGAGGCACCTGTAGTTCATAAGCATTTGCAGAGAATTTGCGTAAGATTTTACAAGGACCAATTTTTTTAAACTTCAACTTATTATACTCACCTTTTGGGAATCTTTCTCTGCATAAATGTGCGAGGACTTCATCCTCCACATTAAATTGTACCACGCGTCGTTTCATATCTGCCTACTGTTTATGCTTTTCACTGCTATCCTTCAATTTCATCTTTACCTGCTCATGTATGTCAGTCATTGCTTTGGCAAAGTCCTCCCCATCAATACTCCTTCTCTCTAAGTGTCAAAGATCTCATAGCTCATGCACTCCGCGAGGATGCATGCCATACAAGATCTGAAAAGGACTGTGCCCTGTAATTCAATTTGGTGAATCATTATAAGCGAACTCCACTTGGGCAAGTACACGATCCCACATCCGTGAATTTTCTCCAATCAAGCTTTGTAGCAAGTTTCCCAAGCTCTTGTTTACGACTTCAGTCTGTCCACCAGTCTGTGGGTGATAAGAGAAACTCAAATTCAACCATGTGTCCAGCTTTTTCCATAGGGTGCGCCAGAAATGTCCTATGAATTTCACATCCCGGTCAGAAACAATAGACTTAGGCAAACCGTGCAGCCTGACAATCTCTGTGAAAAACAAGTGTGCTACGTGAGTGCCATCACTGGTTTTTTTACATGGAATGAAATGTGCCACTTTAGAAAACTGATCCACTACTACCATAATAGAGTCATAACCCCACTGCGTTCTTGGTAGACCCAAGACGAAGTCCAAGTTGACTGAGTCCCATGGTCTACTTGGAATAGGTAGTGGTGTGTAGAGCCTCGTATTCTGGATGTGTCCTTTCGCCAACTGACACACTTTACACCTGGTTACAAATCGCTGCACATATCTTCTCATCTTCGACCAGTAATAAAAGTGACTAAGCTGATCCAAGGTTTTGCCAATGCTGAAATGTCCGGCTAGACCTCCATTGTGCTTCTCTCGAATGATGTTCTCCCTCATTGAATAGTCAGGAATACATAATTGTCCTCCTTTAAATAGCAGCTTCTCTTGTAAGTTATAGTCCAACCATGGACTGTTATTCCTCAACAAACGGTTCTGGTAGACTTCATAAGCCTCCTTGAAATCCGCATCTGTCTGATACAAGTCTTTCAGGTGTTCAAAACCCAGCACTTGTATCGTGCTCTCCTGTAGGAGCAAAGCTGTCCTGCTCAATGCATCTGCTACCTTGTTGGTCTGTCCACTAATATGCTCCAATACAAATGTGAAGCTCTGCAAGTACTCAACCCACTTTGCATGCTTGTGGTTTAGTTTATGCTGCTGCATCACGTACTTTAATGTAGAATTATCAGAAAATAAAACAAATTCATTACCTAGTAGATAGTGTCTCCAATGCTTCAAGGCTTGGATGACAACATAGAACTCCTTGTCATAAGATGAGTACTTATGCCTACTTTCATTCAATTTTTCACTAAAATAAGCAATAGATTTGTCTTCCTGGCTGAGTATGGCCCCAATGGCTGTACCACTGGCATCACAACGAACTTGAAAAAGTTTGTTAAAATCAGGAAATCTCAAGATTGGTCTTTCAATGATCTTCTTCTTCAATACCTGGAATCTTTTCTCTGTTGCTTCAGTCCAACAGAAAGGTCGACTTGCCTTTTTGATTGTGTCCAACATAGGTGCGTATATTTCACTAAAATTCCTTATGAATTTACAATAGAAACTTGCCAACCCATGAAAACTGCGAACTTCAAACAGACGTTTTGGGGATGGCCAGCTAATGATAGTTGCGATTTTCTCTGGGTCCATCTTCAGCTCATTTTTTGCAATCACAAAACCCAAATAAACTAATTCCCTCTGAAGAAAAGAACGTTTTTTCAAGTTTATCAACAACTTTTTTTGTTGCAATTTCTCCAGCACACTTCGAACATGTCGAAAATGTTCCTCTTTGGTTTTACCAAAAATCAGTATATCATCCATATATAAAATCATGAACTTCCCAATAAATTCTTTCAACATCTCATTCATCAATCGCATAAAGGTACTAGGGGCGTTGCTTAACCCGAATAGCATCACCATCCACTTGTACAAACCTTCATTTGTTTTGAAAGTTGTTTTCCACTCATCCCCTTCTTTGATTCTGATCTGGTGGTATCCACTCTTCAAATCAATTTTCGAGAAATACGCTGCTCCACTTAAGCAGTCCATCATGTAATACATTCGTGGCAATGGGAACCTATACCCGATGGTAATCTTATTGATGGCCCTCGAATCTGTGCACATTCACCACTCTCCTCCTTTCTTGGAAGCTAAAACTGTTGGAACTGCACGGGGACTTAAGCTCTCCCTTATCAACCCCTTATCCAGCAATTGCTGTACCTGTTTTTTGATCTCCTCATTGTCCTTAGGACTCATTCAGTATGCAACCTTGTTCGGCAAACTAGCTCCGAGTATATAATCTATGTGATGACTGATACTTCTCTTAGGAGGCAGTTTATCTGGAAAATCATCCACCATAATGTTGTTGAAGTCCTACAACATATCCTGAATTTTCTTCAGGCAAATCTGCAATTTCAGTGTGTAATAATACCGTTTTCGGCCTCCTCACAATAGCAAATTTTATTTCGTTGTCTTCGATTTGTTTCAAAAATTCCTTACCTCCCACCAGTAATACTTTGAATCCACTAGTTTCCATTGTTTCTTCCTCCTTGATGGGTACAAGTGTGTGCTTGATCCCATCCTTGACAAACTTGTAACAGTTTGTCTTTCCATCATGAACTACTTTTCTGTCATACTGCCATGGTCTTCCCAGCAGTATATGGCATACGTCCATAGGCGTAACATCACAAATAACCTTGTCCCGATATTTACCAATATGGAAGTCCACCTCACACTGTTCATCCACTAACAGTTGATGCCCTTTCTGTAGCCACGACACCTTGTAAGGAGTAGGGTGCTTCAATCTTTTCAAACCCAACTTATCCACCATCCCTATGGTCACTAGATTATCAGTTCTCCCACTGTCGATAATCAACTTGCAGCATTTTCCGTGTGACTTACAAACAGTCCGGAACAATGCCTTCCTTTGGGTTTGCTCAGTTGTCTCCTTTGTTGGTTTCAGCAATACCTTATTTAAAACTAAGGCCTCCCTTGTCTCCGTCACATTCTCTACCTCCTAGGGTGGTGCCCCTGCTTCCTCTGTTTGGGCAACATAAACTCCTCTTGCTCCAGCCTACTCACCCTCCGGGCATTCAAAGGATCTGTGCCCCCACTTGTGGCACTTGTAGCACTGGTAGGCAGCTCCTCTGCCTCTGCCATTTCCCCTTCCTCTCTGGTATGGCCTTCCTCCTCTAGTGCTACCCTCCTTTTCTATTGTCCCTGAGGTTTTTGGGCTGCTGCCCTCTTCACTGTTGTTGGCAGTTCTTCCTCTGCCAAATGATTTTCCTTTTCCTCTGCCAGTTCTTTGTCCTCTCCTGGTGTTCTGTTTCCTTAAGATCTTTTCCTCTGCCTTTAAGGCACTTTGATATGCTTCCTCTATGGTCTTCAGGGAAAGAATACTTATCTCATGTAATATCTCTAACCTCAAGCCATTTACAAACCTTGCTATTTTTTCTGGGGTGTCTTCAGTATAGCCAACTCTTAGATTCACCTAATAGAATTCCTCAGTGTATTCCTTCACCGTCATCCCTCTCTGCCTCAAATTCTGTACTTGTCGATGCAGAGAAATCTGGTAATCTTTGGGTAAAAACTTACCCTTCAGTTTGGTGATCATTCTGGACCACTTCGTGATAGGTTGCTTATTCAACCTTCTCCTCTCTGCCCGGGCATTGTCCCACCATAAGGTTGCATGTCCTTTCAACTTAGTGGCAGCGAATTTAACTCTTTTATCTTCGTTGACCTCCTCACACTCAAAATATTTATCCAATTCATTGACCCAGTCCAACAACACTTCTGTTGACAAGCTTCCATCATAGTTTGAAATCTCTGGTTTTGGCTTAATGCTAGCCATTAAAACTGACCTCAACAGTGTGAGTTTAGGTCCTTCTCCATGTACTCCCTCCTGCACAATGGCAGTTTCCTCTTTGCTGTCATCTCCTACATTTTTCTCTCTTCTCCTTCCTGCTTCCACTGCTTCTAGGTGAGCATTCAAAATCTGAATCTCTTCCCTCAATCCTTCATCTACTGCTTGTCGATTGCCTCTGCCATGACCTCTTTTTCCGACTTCCATTTTATAAGAAAACTAAATTAGTTAACCTGCTCTGATACCAAATTTGACGGGCCCAGCCTCCAGCCCTCAGATAAAGTGTTGACAAGTTGTAATTAATGATTAACCAAATTTGAAATAAAGTGACACCTTATAAGTAAAACCTTAATTTATTGAGTTCTGATTTATATGATTTAATCTACAGTGGTTGTATGGTGTGATTGTCGTGATCTTGTGTGATGAGGACAAGTGTCCTATCCTCGTTCTCTGTTCCACTTGTGCTCTTTCAATCAGTCGAAACCCTAACTTGTCTCATTTCGAGGGTTTGCTCCATAGCTTTAGGTCTCTATTCCATCCTGACCGAGGGTTTGTAATATAGTTTAATTTATATTTACTTTATACTTTTAATAGAGAAGGTAGTGTAATTCTTTCACTACTAATCTGAAATTTATAAATAACATTTAAAAATAATATTAATATTACACTCTATCATGAAAAATATGTGTAATTTATTTATGTTAAATAAACACATGGTATTTTAAAAAAAAAATTAGCTTGACATATAAGTAATCTATTTTAATATAATTATAAGAACTTTATATCTAGGAACATAAAATAATTGAAATAAATAAAAAAATTCTATATTTTCTATTTTAATATAATTATAAGAACTTTATATCTAGGAACATAAAATAATTGAAATAAATAAAAAAATTCTATATTTTCACTTTCTATTAAAGATATATGTAATTTATTCAAGGGCTAACTGTTCGATAATGTAGGTTTTTCTTCAAGGATACATGGGACCTAGCATAGTGGTGTGAGATCATAAAGGAATATTTACACAAGGCTTCACCCAGTGGGATTTCGAGACATAAATAAAGTGCTACTCAAGTTATGTGCTTGTATCCAAAGACAAGTTGAATGATCAACCCAAAACCACAAAACAAAAGTTTAAAACAAAGTGTCTGAAGGTTGTCAACTACTCCAATATGCATCCCGATTCAACTCTTACATCGATTCACAATAATCCACTTTATTGTTTAATAGTGTTGGCCATCAAGAGTGAGTGTGAGACCCCAAGGTGTGGGGCTTGAATGTGTGGGGCCAAACAACATTGTGCGGGGCCAAACAACATCGTGTGGGGCCCGAACGAGGCTAGGTCCGAACAAAATTGTGTGGGGCCCAAATTAGGCCCATGCCTGAATAGAATTTGTGCAGGGACTAAGACTGCATAAGAAGAATTTTGGAGGTGGGCCGAACGCCAAGAGTATCGTCTCGGTCCACAAGTGGACATCGATATGGAGGGCCATGAGGGGGAAAATATAAATAATATTTTATTCTATAAGCAACCAAAACTCAAGGGTTATTCTAACATGGTTAGAGATATTGATATTACATGAATTTAACATGTTGCACGAGGTTTCCATAGTATCTAACTATCTTTAATACACCACTCAAATTTCTAGTAGATTAGATTATATGTGTTAATTACAATTGTCAAAAAATATGGTTATTGGAAATAAGGGTAGGATAGGGTAAGTTTACAATCAATAAAAAAACAAATCTAATGAATCACAACATATTGGGTATATCTCATTAAAGTGGTTGAGTAAATTTCATATTTTTGGAATTTGGTTATGAAAAAATTATATATAATTTTAAGTTATTTAATGGTTTTTATGATTTTGAAATGAAGATTTTTAAAATAATAAAAAAAGAGATACTGTAATAAAAAATTTGATAATTAATTTTGATAAAATAATATATTATATTTTTAAGTAGATAAATAAATTTGATAATTAATTTTGATAAAATAATATATTATATTTTTAAATAGATAAACAAATGTATTGTTATGTTTGATATTTAAATGATATAATTGAAATTTACTATTTTAAGAAATCAAAAAATATTTAAATCCAATAATCAGATTAGGTTTAAAAATCTTTTAAGAAATAAAAATATCAAAATCCAATATCACTATACATTGTCTGTATCATGGGCATCGATGTTTAAAATATGTGGCTAAGACATACCATACGTTAAAGGGGCTGAATTAAGTTATGAATATGTTTACGCTTACCAGAAGTTGAATGACATATCGAAAATATAAAGTAGAAAATTACGTTGTTTCACGTGACAGGCGCTTTCGATTATGATATACATGGGGACTCAACTCAACTCACATCTTATTATTATTATTAGTAGTTGACACCCATCATCATATATGCTGAGAGGTGAGCGAGCGTCCTTGTGTGAATGAGAGCCGTCAAAGAAATGCTCACTAGTTGTTAATTTAATACGTAGGAAACTCAAACAAAACTTCTTTACGTAATTTACTCTTTCTCATTAATATTCATATGCCATTGGTTGACATTAATTCATCATCACATCGTCCATTCACTCAAACAACTTCTTTTTTAAATGAAGAAAAGACTATTAACTCCAATTATTAATTCACCAGTTTTCAAAAATAAAATAGAAACTCATGATATGATTAAAAATATGATTCTAATTTTCCTTTCAAGTCATTACTTGAAAAATAATATTAATAATCTACCCATATAATGTTATTAAAATTCGAATCCCAATTTTCCAGCCTTCCTTTTAAGCTATTCCTTACCTTTAAATTGCTTCACTATTTTAATCATACTGATCAATAAATAAATAATACGTCAATGTCAATATCAACTTCAGGTTGAAATGTTACTTTTCATTGAGATTTATCTCGGCTGATTGGCCAACTTTCTTTACCGGGTTTAATTTTTTACCATTATCTTTATATTAATTTAAATTTATCTAACTCTCAATCTATGAGTGTAAATTTTCTAACTCCAAACTTATTATCTATCGATACAAATTAAATCTATCTAATCCAAATTTTCTTTGTAAAATGTAATTGTTAATTTATTATAATTATAAATTAAATTATTGTAATAATAATATTAAATTAAATTAATATTATTTAATTATATTATATTAATTAATATTTAATAATAATTCGTTTTTAATTAATGTTATTAATAATTATTATTTAGTAGATGGTGGTAGGGTGTTCTGTTAAGGTACTTTGTGGGGTTCGAAATTTTATGGGCAAAAATCCAACGATGCTAAGGGCAAGTGTGGCCTAGGCTAGGTATGATCCCCACAGTCAAAGTGCACTAGATTTGCATTATTTGGTTGTGTTTTTGCAATTTTAACCTAAGTTTCGAGAAGTTGATTAACATTTCTATTTTTGCATAAATTTAAAAATAATTTTCTAATTTTTACGAAATCTTATTTCTAATTTTCGATTGGTTGAAGGAGCTCTAATGGGACGTAATTCCCTTGGTGGAGAGTGTTTTATTTTCAATATTTGCCAGTGCTTGGCAATTCATTTTAAAATTAAAATAAAACTAATTTTGTGAGTGACCATTCTATTGGTGAGTACTCTGACACTCACATTGTTATGTTAGTGTTATGCCCAAAGAAACCAAAATTGATGTAGTTGCAAGTCTTTTGCATAGACCAGGGGGTGGGGTTGAACAAATTTCCAATTAATATTATTATGTTTCCTTGTGCAGAGCTTTTACTATGCAGAGGATAAAGTATGTGTGGGAGAACGGGAGTTTTCTATCAATCAGAGGACATACATTGAGATGATAAAATATATGGATGGCAACTTTATCTCTGTAACATATTTCAGATATGAAATAGTATCAGGTGGTGATTTCTAGGGAAATGAGTCTGCAAGCATTTACATTTGTCTAATATTGCAATGTGTAACGTTTACTCTTTGCAGAATATTTCATTCACAATGTTGCATTCTTGCACATAAATTTCCCATCGGAAAATTTCTTTTGCACATATGTTCTTGCTTGTTACATTTGTGAATTAAATACTAATCAGAGGATAGACATTAGGAAGATAAAAATATATGGGTGCCACTTTATCTCTGATATAGAGATTTCATGACATGTTACAGACACAAAAAAAGTAACATGTGGTGATTTATAGGGAAACAAGTCAACAAGAACTTGAAATCATTAATGGAGAAAGGAAAGAAGCTATTTTATCATATCGATAGGAGACTTTTCTAATCGACTATGTATTTCAAATAACGAATCATGCAACGTTTTATTTTTTCAAATTGTGTTTAGAAGCTTGGAGTATTATGCGAGATTTTGTTTCCTTACATAAATTGTTACCTTTGAAGGTGAGGTTGCATAAAAGCACATTCTCGGCTTCAATAGTGTCTCAATGGCTTCTCTATTAATTCGTGGTTGGTAGCAATAGTGCAGAAATACAAAAGCTCTACAATACTCCTATCTTTTAAACCAATTCACCTTTGACATATTTCTATGCACATTTATTGTTTACAGTTTCTTTGCTGATTGTCATGGTCACAGGTAGTTCGAATTTATTTTATATGGTAAATTTGTATAATAGTGATATTAAAGTAGTGGAAAAGTGCGGAGTAAGTGGAAACAATGGTGGTTGGCTTTGGTATATTCAATTGCTAATTATTGGGCGTCTCATGTGTAATATTTTTGACACTGATAATAATAACAAATGCAGGAGAACTGTTTTCGAAGCAATGAACATAAATTTTTTCATTGCAATGTTTCATATACGTGTATGCATTGAATATTATTGAATTTTATAGCAAGAGGATGTTATTAGAGTTTAACATTCGAAGACTAGAAACATTAGGTTTTTTAATAAATTTGTAAACATAATATTGATAGGAGCTTTTCCTTGTGCAAATCTAATAATGAAAGTACTTATGTGAGGTTTGGATACATTCTAAATGATGACTAATTAATTAGCGTAATGTGTGTGAAGGTACAAAGTGTTAGTTTATGTTCCTTGACTTGTGCGGCTTGCTCGAAGTCTATTTTTTACTTTGAATGAATTCTAATGTTAATTGGAATTTTCCCTCATCATAGTAGCTATTTCAAATGATTGCTGATTCATTCCATAAAAAACACCACTTACTACTATTTTGAGTCTGAAACATGTTACAAAATATATGTACCGAAGATAAAGCTGACATTTAGTTTTTTAATCATTCTAATGTTTGTCCTTTGATTAATAGAAAACATCGATGTGGGTCAATATCAATCCTTTCAAAGTTCAATTTACCGAGTACACATGTGTGCATGCCTTTATTCAATGTACCAATGTGCACAATTTATCAATTTTTCGTGTCCTTGTTGCGCACATTTGTTCACCCATAGAAAACTACTTGTTTGCATGCATTAAAAAGACACTTTATTTAATATTGCATAATAATAATTAGTAATTAATCCACAAAATATTTGTTATTTCTATTTTACTAATCGCTCTTTCTAGTTGTGCCTATTACATTACAAATTAAACTTTTTGTTTCGAGTTATTGAATTAATTTTGAGTCTACATAATAAAGTAACCTTTGCACCTCATCCTCCACACAGATTCACAACTCTATGCAACTTCTGTTTTTCATAGTTAAATCTTTACATCCTTAAAATAGGCATTTGATTTATTTCGCACAACTAAATATGTAAAAAATGTAAATGGAAGAGTTTAAAATTAAATCCATTTGTGCAGAATAAGGTCTCCTCTACAGAATGGGCATGTTCCAGTGGTCTTTGATTTCAGAGAAATTGTTTATCTATTTGCAAACAATTTTGATTCAAGAACGAGAACAATTAAGCTAGAAGCGATGAAGGTTCCTTTGAATCCCAAGGAATTTATATTCTTACTCAAGTTACTAGAACCAAACAAGAATTTAGAATTGTTCAATGTGAATAACTTCCTGAAGCTAGAAGTGGGCGAGATTGATATTGTGAGAAAATTCATATCTCCAACTTCTTATGTTCCTTCCTATCCTTCTTTTCTAGATATTTCTTTGTTTAGACAACCAATTAGGGATTTTTATGGGCTTTTTTCCAACGTAATGGGCTAAGAAAATACAACAAATGTTTTGAGATGAATTTTCTATGTGCTTTATGGGACATATAAAAGTAATTGTATTTTCGATTGGGTTGATGTATTTTGTAATGAATTATCTATTTAGTTAGATAGATTATCCAAGAGAAATAGAGTTTTTTATGATGGCGTATCTGATAACAACCCTCGTTTCAAGGCATGTGTTTAACGGTTTACCCTATAATCCAAAATTAAATTTTCTTGAGGAACCAATGCAGTTCTGGTATCCTATATTGTGGACACATAGACCTTCTTTAATTTTTTTTTTAATTCAAGATGTGTTTGTAAGGAAAGTCTATTGCATGGTAACTAGAAAAGAGCCTCCTCAAATATTTATAGAGTCTGAGGTTTTCCTATCTGGCAAAGGGGAGCATGAGGAAAGAGAAAGAAATATAGTTACTCGAACTTATGGTTTTGAAGATATACCATTTCTATTGACGAATTTTGTTCTAGATAGGAATTTTGTTGCTAAAATTTGCAAGCAATATCGTCATTGGTTACGTACATTTGAACAAAAAAAGAAAAACCAATTTATTTATTTTTCGTTTATTGTTGGAAAAGTCACTGTGAAGAATATGGCTCATGCGAACGATCTTGCAAATTCTTTAGATGTTTTTAACTTAGGTGAAGCTGAAGCTATTGAAGGCTTTGATAGAGAAAAAAATCATGGAACAACTAGAGTCTATTAGGTATGGGAACTTATTTCCAAGAACTAGAGAGAAGAGCAAGGAAAGTCACAATGTATCAACAAAAAATTAAAAAATGATAAGAGGTGTTGAAGAGATCATCGGCACGGGAGGAAGATACAACAAAAGACGCACAAATCCTACATAACAATCTCAATCTTGCACACGCAGTGTTGGCTTGATTTCATCTACTAGCCATAAAAGGAAAAAAAAAAAATACTACAAGCAAAAAACTAGTTGACGATGGGCTATCAGATGGCAAGGATGCTGAAGAGCCTCTTCATAGAGTAACTCTATAAAGAGCACACATGACTGAATCAACTAGATCTAAGAGTATGCCTAAAATAGGGAGCATTGAAGAGGCCATGAACATGGAAGTTGATAGCATTATACTACCTGATTGGGTTAGTGCTTATTTGTAAGAAAATAAAAAAATGATGGAGCAAATTGTTGAAGAGGTAATTACTTTTGATGACTGTCGTGTCACATTGCAAGATGCAAATTATGACAGGGGAAGTAAAAGATTGAATATTGAAAGGGTATAGGTTTGAAACAAAAAGGTTGTTGATCGAGCAAAAATGAATGTTGATCTATCTGAGGTTGCAATTCCAGGGTTGATGAAATTGCACAAGCTAATGGTGATGCGCTTGAAGAGTCTGTTAGCCGATGAGAAGCAGAAAGTCCCAAGTTGAAGGCAAATATAAAAGAGATATAAGATACTCTAACCCCGAGTCCTTTATTGAAGACTCCACTGGAAATACACAGACTTTCATTGGCAATTTCTAGTCCCGACGAATCTCATAGATTTGATAAACTCGTCAATCTTCTTAATGTAGTGGGGTTTATGCATGGAGTTGGGTTACACTTTTTGGAAAAAAGAGGGTGTGTTTCGGTGAAAAAGGAAGCTCGATTGAGCCATGTTAAGCGCTTGATCGAGCAATTTTTAAGCACTCGATTAAGCTCCTTAAGGGCTTAAACATAGCTTAATTGAGTGTTTAAAAAACCCTCGATCGAGCTCTTATATAACCCAAGTTAGAAGCTCGATTGAGAGTTAGGGTTTGATCAAGATTTATGGTTTGATCGAGTAATAGGAATTGATTGAGCCCTTATTTCTTATTCAAAAACAAAGCATGCTTTGTGCAAGCCATTTTGTGCAGATCGCAAGGAAGAAAGAGTTCAACAGAAGATTTCTGAGCTCGGCCGAGATGGAAGAACTCAATCCAGCTGCCCAACAACCTCACCAACGACACAAAGGCTCAAGCCAACGTAGGTTTATTATCTTTTTTGTCTCTTTTATTTATTTCTCTTGCAAAATAAAATAAATTAATTTGAAATGAAACCCCACTATGTAAAAACCACAAAAAAACCACCAAGAAAACAACAAAAAACAACCTAGAAAATCATAAACAAAACCCTTGAAAACCATACAAAAAAAACTATAATGTAGGTTTTATTTTTTATTTTTTTCATTGTATAAGTTTTTTGCAAGGTTAGCATGTTTATTATGATATTTTTATATTTTAAAAACTTTACTTTTTAATTATTTTAGGTTTTAAAGTGTTTTTTTAGGAATTTAGGGAAATAAAGTTTTCAATTTTTTCTTCTTCTTCTTTTTTTGTTATTTAAAATGCATTTTAAATTTTGAACAAATTTGACCAAAAATATGCCAAAACACTCCAAAATAGAAAAGAATCAAACTATAACCAATAAATAAATAAATTAGGAGCTTGAGATTGACATGATAAATATGGTTGCTCACGGTGAACCTAAAATAAGAAATTTTATTTCATTTTTTATTTTAAATTTAAATTAATTTATATTTTAAATATTTTTTAATAATAAATACAGTAATTTGCTTTAAAAATTAATTGTACTTAAATAAAAATATTGACAAAATTTAAAAGTACAAAACAAAGAAATTTTTGTTATTTAATTAAATTTTATTCAATGATAGATAAATAGATATAAACTAAACTATATATATAACAAAACATAAAATTATATATAACATAACTAATTGATATATAACATAACATTTAAGCCTCAGGGGTTAGCTCAACCAGTCAAATCAGTGCCTCGCCGATCAGGAGGTCACAGGGTCAATTCTCCCTGAAGCCCTTGGGGTTAGGCCTAGTTATTGGCCGCGGGGCTTGATTCCCTTACAGGTTGATTAGCCCAGATATTTCCGTGGATGTAGCGGCCACCCAATGACCAGGGTGTCCATGAACCACACCAAAAAAAAAACATAACATCTAACGTGTTTATATATATAACACTAAACTAGATAACTCTGACATAACTATAACAATATAAATTTAATTATAATTATAACATCTCATTATATATAACATTTAATATACTTTTATAGCTATTTAACAGAATTTTCTCTTCATAATAACATACGATGAGTGATGCTCAACAACTTTTTAAGACTCAAGTTTATCTATAAATTGTAATTTTCCTTAAAATTTCCACTACTCATATTTGTAGAATTATTTAATTTAATAATATAACAACTATATATCTCTTAGTTCCTACCCTTGTTAAATTTATTAGTTGAGTAATGATTTTGTAACTTACACTTCCTATATTTTTATTTAACTATATAACATAACATAACATAACTATAACATCACACACACACACATAAGTTCAAGTTTCAATAATGCATCATTGGTACATACATTAAATCCATGATGATAAGTGCATTTAAAGTGAATAAAAACATTTTGACTTTTTTCTAATTTGTATCATATTGTTTCATTATGTAGTATGTTGTATAAGAAATATTGTTCTCATGTGCTTGCACCCAGTACATGTCATGTGTCAAAGTCAAACATTATAAGAACTTGTCTTATGGAGTATTTGGTTGGCATGAAATTTTATTAGTTTTGCAAATAGGTTTATTTCAATTTTTTACATATATTTACATATTTATGCTATATGAATAAAATACATTATTAGAAATGGGAAAAAGTGTAAGTTAGATTTGATCACCTCTTTGTATTGTGTTTACATGTAACTCAATACTTTGGCTGATAATTTATCAAAAAATAGACTCTAAATTTTAGGATTTCGGGCTAGATTATTCTACTTGAGTTTATAAATGGTTTTCTTGTCAACATTCTTTCTCTGTCAACATTTTTTTCTTGGATTAGTTTATATGTATTATATGTAGTAGTTTTGTATTATATGTAATAGTTTAGTCACATTTTTTTTCTTGGATTAAAGTTTATATGTATTATATGTATTATATGTGATATGCAGAGCCAACCATCACTCATATGCCCCCTAATCATAGCCCGTTAGAGAATTGGGAGATTTTCTATATATAGTCGAGCTCGAGATAGATCGCGTAAACCAACCATAATGTGTGTTTCACTCATAGATCCTCCCTCTAACACTAGTCGAAGTGTCAGAGGCAATTTTTATGTCTTTATTGATGATATTGCTACCGATAGTGGACCTTCTTCACCTGTTACAGCTACACCTCCTGCATCTTTAAATCCTCTTTAAACTTTATGTGTTTATGCCTTGAATTTGTTTTTAATTTCTAAATCGTCTTCAATTGATATGTTTCAATTTAATGTATATGTTATTATGCTTCTAGTTTTTTACATATGTTAAATTATGTTTATGATTTGCAGACCCTTAGTAGGGCGAAGCTGAGGATCAAAGTGCATGGTCAATCCCTCCATGGAAAGACGTTATAGCCAGTATCACAGTTGAGATGTTAGGGCCCAATAGACATGGATCACATGAGAGTGGGGTAAAATATCTATTAATTTGCCTACTAGGCATAATTTGTATTTGATGTTGGATAACATCAATAGGTTGATTGTGACATACCAGAGGGCAGGCCCACATATCAACCTCTTATATTCCATATATAGGATTTAGAGGTTGGAGGTTAGAGGCGCAATACTTGGGAGGTGGTGAAAGGCACCACCAAGGACATTGAGGTTTATGGGGAGTTGTTTGAAATCCCTTTGGACTATCATGCTAGATATGTTGGTTTGATTTCGCTCAAATATTTTAAGACTATTGATGTGGCCCCTTTTGTGTATAATCAATTCATTAAACCTTAGGTTCATTTCCCCCACCATGACCACGTCCCTGTTTACTTTGCAAAGTGCATGAATACGAAGTTTGTGCTACATATGAGGTCAGATTACACTAGCACCAGATCTAAGTTTTTGGAGCCAACTTGGGACATAATTATGATTTTGTTGGGGCTTGTAGGGACCCTACACATGTAGCACCACCTCTGAGATCGTTGCCACAACCATCTCAGAGCATGGTATTACCGACAGAGCTAGAGTAGTCGTTGCAGCTCGACAGTGAGACTAGACATACCATTGTAGATAACATGCAGAGGACTTTGGGCATTGTTCATGTTGCATTGTGTGGAGAGATGAGCGGACCACCTCCATTGCCTCATGACCCACCAGTTCCATTACACGATGATTCATATCTCTAGAGTTTAGGGAGTGACCAGCTTTTCTCATATGCATGTATGTGTCATGATATCATACGACCCGCGTGACCATACCAGGTATATATATACGAAACTTTTGACTCTTATTTTCAAATTATACATTATTTATATTAATAAGTTTGTATTAGATTGCATTTATATTAATAATTTCATGATAACATGCATACACAACCCAACTACATGGATGATTTTCCGAGGTCATCGAAAGGGGGTAGCCGATCAACCAAAGCAGCCTCCTCTGGTGCATGTTTCCATGGCTGAGTCTCCTGCACCTCCACCTCATAACACTCATGTGTAGGAGAGTCACTATATATAGTCATATGGACCAGCAATTGAGGTAAAAAATTTTATTCCTAAGATAATTTCAACATCCTATTTTTTAAGTTACATATATGCATGCTAATTAATTCATAGACTAATTATAATGTGTCTTTGTCATTGTGTACACATGCTTGAATGTTGCAGCTATGTGGATGCATGAGTGGGATGCTAGTTATGGAGGCATTGAACCACAGGCAGGGGAGCACCAAACCCAGATTGATTAGATCCCCACCCCACTTGACTTCCATTTGCACTCACCTGAGCCACATGTAGGGGAGCACCAAACCCATATTGATCAGAACCCCATCCCACTTGACTTCCATTTGCACTCGACTGGGCCACATGTAGGGGATTAATTAAATGCACAGTTCGAAATCATTTATTTCCATATTATTTGTTTGGTCCAAATATTGTTCTAATTAATTTGAATTTGAATGTGTTATACTGCAATACCAGATTATGGACACTTACTTTGCGCAGCGGGACTTAGATAAGAGTTCTAAAAATGATGCTTCCTAGAGTGGATCATAGATAGAATGTATATTTTTAGGCCCATTTCATAGGGCATATTCACATGTGATACCAACATTGTATATTTTCATATATGGATAGTTTATGGATGCATGAACATTATTTCCATTTATGGATGCTTATTATTTCAATTTATGGATATTTATTAATCTTGTTTATGGATGTTCATTAAATTTTAGTTTATGGATTTGTTAATTATTTCGCCAGTTAGATTTTTTCTATTATATAACTTTTATTAAAGAAGATAACAATTTTGAGGTATCACTACATAGACTAAGAAAATAAGTACAATCTTGAACTATGATGCAAGTCACTTTTATACTTAAAATGAGCTAAAATATATCATGGTTCAATTAAAAAACCCAACATGATTGAAATAAGTTTTAAATTTAATTTTAAAAGATGTGTTTAACCAGTAAACAACAATTAAACTTTATTCAAATTTATTTATTTTTAGGCCATCTATAGGAGCTTAGTCATAACATGATAAATTCATACATATTGGAATTTAATATAACAAAAAAAATTAATTATATGTTTCTAGATAATTTTATATAATTTTATGAAGTTTCCTAAATTTACTTGGCTATCCAAATATTTCAAACAATTCCTTATCTTAAGACCTTCAATTAAGAACACTGAAGAAGTAAAATTCTACAAAATAACAATTTTGATTTCTAGTTTCATAGACTACGGAAATAAGTACAATCTTACTATCATGCAAGTCACTTTGATAGTTAAAATGAACTAAAATATACCATGTATATCAATTTAATATTGAGCATGTAGAAAGTGTATTTTAGTGCAATCAATGTATGTTAATTTAAACAATTAATGATATGTTTCTATAGTTTTACCGGGATATCCAAATATTTCAATCAATTCTTTATCTTAAGACCTTCAATTAAGAACATTAAAGAAGTAAAATTCTATAAAATAACAGTTTTGAAATCTAGTTTCATAGACTAAGGAAATAAGTACAAACTTGTTATGATGCAAGTCACTTTGATACTTAAAATGAACTAAAATATATCATGTACATCAATTTAATACTGAACTTGTAGAAAGTGTATTTTAGTGCAATCAATGTATGTTAATTTAAATAATTAATGATATGTTTCTATAATTTTATAAACTTTCCTAAATTTACTTGGCTATACAAGTATTTCAATCAATTCCTTATCTTAAAACCTTTAATTAAGAACATTCAAGAAGTAATTTTTTACAAAATAACAATTTTGATTTCTAGTTTCATAGACCAAGGAAATAATTACAATCTTACTATGATGCAAGTCACTTTGATACTTAAAATGAACTAAAATATATCATGTACATCAATTTAATATTGAGCATGGAAAGAATTACAAAGTTTTCATATTGGCTTGTAGAAAGTGTCTTTTAGTGCACAATCAATGTCTGTTAAATTACAATGATTTTAAAAGATGTAAATATGCAAACTATAAGTACGTTTTATTTTATTTTACTTCTTTTGAGGTTATCTAAAAGAGCTTATATATATATAATTTGTTGCACATTTTACAATCAAATATGAAGCATGTGTGTAACTCTTTCCATACTTTACATCAAAATGACACATATGGCATTTATTAATAACATAAAAATATTTCAATGTTGTTCATAACCTAGATAGCTCAATTTTAATTTTAAGTAAAATAATATTATATGAAATTGGTTGTCAGATACTATAATGGATTTTCTAGAACCCATTATGATGTATATCTATAATATTTCTTCCACGCTCAACATGAATACTATACATGACATTTAAAAGTATTTAATATCAAAATTTTTAATTAAATATAAATCTAAATCCATATTGATTCAACATTTTAATTAAATTTTAGACCTATGGGGTTCAAATAAGGATCTTATCCATAAAAATAAAACCTCCTTGAAATTTGGAAAACTTTAGAAACTTAAGCACTTCAAGGAAATTAAAGATTATATAGCATATATGTACACCATTATGAATTCATCCTAGACCAGAGGGAAACATTACACTATTCAAAATTGGATAGTTGGTGCACAGAGTGGCAATAGTGGATAGTTTGAGTAGTAGTGGCATTAGTAGCATTGTGAGTGGAAAATTGTAATTGGGCCATTATCCCTGGTACGGGAGCCCAAACCCCTTTCAGAGAGCATTTGCTTCCTTCTATCTTACCGGTAAAATCTTTAGGGAGTCTTGTATTTCCGTCTAGATTCATTTGGTAAACTTGTATGTACATCATACATAATCAAGCACTTGTTGAGACAATATATCCTGTAAATTGATCTTTTGATGTGATGTTATTTTATGTTCTTGTATGATGCTCTAAATGAAGTAATAAACTAACCAATTGTATAAAAAGAAAGGGAAATATTGATTCACCCCCTTCTCAGTGTTTCCAATGCATATGTTTTGAAAACTATAACAAAAAGTGTCAATGTCTTTAGTTCCAAACCATGGAAGTGTGGGAGAGCAGATGGATTGATGCTTCTTATTTTGACCTCCCCATTTGGCTCCCTAATAGGAAAAAATTCAACCTGCCTATTTCGAGAAATGGTATTACTGGGTGATTAAGGTACTTCTCCTTTTGGAAGATCCTCAGAAATCCTTTCTTGCTCACCTAAAAAGGCCTTAATATCCTCTATGGACAAAGTAGGAGGATCACAATTAGCAAGTGAAGGTTGGTTTCTTATGGAAGTGGGGCTTTTTCACAAAAAAAAAAAATCATGAGTTATCCTTGACTCTAAGAGGTATAGAGAAAGAAATTTTTTTGTTTTTTTTGTTTTTTTCTATGATTTAAATGAGAATGCTTATGCAATGTTTCTTTTTTTAAATGGAAATTCCTAATGCATATATTTTTGTTTTTGCAAAAAGTGAAAAAAGTGAATAACTACAAAGAAATCAGTGCATACTTTAACACATCCTTGGAAACGCCGCCAAAAAGTTATGGACCTTACAACTACAACAAGAATTATGCAACTCCCAAGGGTCTCAACTTTAATTTTCAACCCGAGGTTCGGACAATCTTAAGAGGGGTTTGAACTATGTGTGAAGCATGTATTATCTTCTTCTTTTGTTGATCTTATGCACATAAAAGAAATTGAGCATAAGTTGAGTTGCAAAGAGACCATTATGATGTTTATGCTATATGAAGGTTTAAAATTGCGGGAAAGGAAGAACAAACAAAGCTACACTATCTGTAGGACAACGGAAGCAAACCAATTCAATCTTACTGAAACAAAATCAAGTCTCCTTTGTTTTGCATGTAAATCAAACTTGCAACTGAAATAGAGCATAAAAATGTTAAACCTTAATTTGACAGAAAAAGGCAGTTTCCCTATAGCAACTAGGTCAAATGATTGGTGTGTGATACAGGTGGAATCCAAGGGAGAATTCGAACCAGAACCACAGTGCATTCTGGATCAGAGGAAGTTCATGCTCCAAAATCAAGTAATAGAGCATGTTAAGGTGTAATGGAAGCACTTTGGACCAAATGAAGCCACCTCGAAAATGGCTGGTCAAATGAGGGTTTCTTACCCATTTTTGTTTACTATGTAAATGAATGTAAAGGGTTATGTATATATAAATCTCACGATTTTTTTTTTGTGTTATGTGTATAAAACATTGAGGATGGTGTTCATCTAAGGGGGTGGGGTCTATAACAGCTCTTTTTCTACCCTCTTGTAAATGTCATTATGAATATTGATTCATGTGAATGATGTGGAAATAGAAATTATGACCGAGTTGGAGGAGTGGACACGGATTTAGAATCTAAGGAGGAGTGGTTTCTTGGGATGTGATTATCCTAGGCCACTTCATTTATTTCATTCTTCCTATTCCCTAACTAAGTTAAATGGTCTATGCAACAAATAGTGATGTTGAGTATGGGCCACTAGGGTAAAGGACGAACCCAATACTACCTTTGTTCTCATGGGACATGTTGGGAAAGTCAACATGCAAGAGAAGGGGCAAGGGAGTCAACATCAGAGAGAACATAGACTACACAGAGTGAAAGTGGATAACAAAGGTCAAAGTAGAGAAGAAAAAGAACATGGGGGAGAGAACACACAAAGTAAGTGGATGTGATAACAAGAGAAGAGTATGTAGGAGCTCGCCAAAGATAAGATAACAATGGATGTTAATCCTATATTTTTGGTGAGTGGAAAATGTAGTTTATTGGTTTTATGATGGGTCGATTAAGATTTGGTGGTGATATTGACTCACTAGTGCTTGTTGTCTTTGATGATAAACATCTATGTGCTTTCCTTGGGGTAGATAAAACACTTAAATATTATTGAATGGGATGATGATCTAGGTGGCTCCAGAGACACACGCAGGACAAAGAGGGCTTATGAATGCTCGAAAATCAAAGTGATCATAATGATTTCGACCTAGGACTAGAGCATAGATCTCGTCGTCCTAATTGCAGAGGTGCGAACATTTCATTAATCCGAGCTCATATGAGGGAGAACGAGCCAGTCAAAGTTTTGGTCAAAGTTGGGCGGTGGGCAGGTTTAAGTGTCCTACAATTTGACCGAACCTCAAGCATGAAACTTAGCTCCCGAAATCAATCGAAATTTTGGCCTCATTAATTTTCCCAATATCCCTTATTTTCTAAAGGTTTAAAAATCTCTCCTTTGCCTAATAAAAAAAAATAGATATTATGGTGGCGGGCCACCACCCTCGCCACCCCCAAAACTATTTCATTACAAAAAAAAATATTATTGTTATAAGGCTGACGAGCCATGACCCCCGTCAGCCTAACCACAACCTTAACAACCAAAATCAAATTTAAGGTGGCTCGACAGCCAGCACCCCGCCGAGCCCTCCAACCTTTGGCCCTCATATGGTTAACAACATAAATCGGGGGGTGGGTGGGCCACCTCCAGTGGACTTGGCCCACACCCCACCACGTGACAGCATTTAAATGGACCGAGGGTGGCGGGGTTCGAACCCGCCCGACCAGTGCAGCCGGCCCGCCTCCCGATCACTCTCACACATAACCTCATCCAAACATAAACAACGCACCCAAAACAGTCATGCACCCCTCATTAATATGCCTAAACAAAAATATAAGGAGTCGGCGGGGAGTATGGGGGCGGGCCGCCCAATATGGACCCGACCCCACAAAACCATATGCAGATTTATTTTTTTTAAACAATAAAATGCTAAAATGAGAGGGGCGGGGTTTGACCACCCGACCCCTCCTCAACAAAGTACCAATTTTTCCAACACACCAAACCAACTTCATTGTAATATTTTCCTGGAGAAATTTTATATAAACCCGTCCATTTTCCTAGTGCACCCAAGATGGAGGAACTAGGAGCGGGCATGGAAAACAAGGTAGAGTTAATTTTTAATTATTTTTTATGCAGGTGGAACCATGACTGAGCAAAATTTCCAAGAGGGTGAAATTTTTGCAGTGTCCAAATTAGAGAAAATTTTATGTCGATCTTACACCTCTTAGCGACACGAACCCGATGGTGCATCAATTTCTTGATCTGAACAAAAGATTTATAGAGGACCTAGAGGAGGGAATCTTTGAGGAATCGAGGGGGAATATAAAAGATTCCTTAAGCCCCAGATTCTCACTTTCTTAAAATTCAGAAATTTGACAGTCAATTTTTTACTATTTGACACCACAAATCTAATGGTGCGTTCAAATTTTCCATTTTATCATTCTATTTTTCGACCACTTTTCTAAGTGGAGTACAGGTGTCAGTATTCATGTGCGAGTAGTCATTTCCATGCGATTCAATGCCGTGAGATTGATGGCACGAACAACTTCAGCAGTTTGACATCCTCTTATTCAGATGGCCCTAGATGTGAGGTATATGTAGTTTATTCATGTACTTCTTTTGCTATGCATTGTGCTACAGAGATCCATGTTTGATGCTTGATGTGGGATCTTTTTTCTTACTCATTTTCATGATTCCTACTTGATGTGATGTGGAATCATCTGTGTGATGTACTTGTTGTCATGATTCATCATGTTTTATTTGAGATCCCTTTATCGTATGTTGATGAGATACTCATGTGTTGCCATGCATGTTTGCATTGTGATCCTTTTTATTCCATGTTGGCGGGATGATCATCATGCATGAGTTTTTTGTCATACTAATAGGAGTCTTTTGACTGAGAGTTCATGTAGTGGAACATTTCTTGGAGCCACTCCTGCGTGAGGGAATTTTCCTTGTATGATAGCGACATCACCTCTTATGTACATCATCACTATTGACAACACTTAATGTAGCGGCCTACACCATATTGACACTAGGGCCTAGAGATGTAGTCCTTCCTGGACAAACTTCATTATCAACAGCTTATGTTTTCATGTGTTGATTCTTGTCATGTTCCTCTTCATTACAGCATGCACATGTATTCACTTATGTTCTTTTAAAAATGCAATTTAACACATCACGAAAGTAAAAGGTCTTGGAAGGGTCCCTTTTCACACTCGGACCTAGATCAAATGGTATCAGAGTGGTCTTTGCGTGTATGTGAATTACAGGCAGGAACAATGGAATGTGCAACGACAGAGGATGAAAAAGTGATGTACAAGACTATGCTCAAAATTTTCAAAAGGGTGGAAATAATGTATGAAACTATATAGAAAGAGACAGAGGAAAATGAGTGATTGCAGCTTCAGGAAGAACTGAAGCACAAGAAACATAATCTTCATTCATAGAATGATGAATTGAAGATGCTTCTACATGAAGAGAAAGAGGAGAAACATAGTTCTCTATGATGGCTGCAAGCAAAGGATAAGGCCTTGGAAATGCTGCAGCATGACCCATGTGATGTCAAAATTAGTTCTCCATCTTCATGTATGTTTCTTGATGATGATTTCACTATTTTTGAAAATCATACCACAGGAATTGGCTTCAAACTGTTGAAGAGAATGGGGTATGAAGGAAACGGCTTGGGCGTTAATGGCCAAGGCATTGTCAACCCCATCAAAGTAGAAGAATTACCCCATTAGGAAGGACTTGGGTATGTCAGAAAGGAAGTTGGGAAATGCGCCGAGACAGCAAGCAAACCACCAACAACAAATGATGAGAAGCCCTCATCAATTCTTTCCAAATCGATAGAGGAGGTAAAAGATGTTTATTTCCTTTCGGTTTCATCGTCACATAGTATGATTTCTGTTGGAGATTTGGAGATCTCAATTACATGGATAAACATGAGGTTCCTTATAAGGAGGAGGCACGACGAGGAAAAAGAACATGGTGTTAATAACCAAGGCGTAGCTCAACTAATGGAGGATGTGCAGAGATCTTGATTTACAAGCGTGGAATACACCAAAGGAGAATGCTTGAAGGTGTCATATGCTTTCGAGACATATTCGAAATCGTCAAGGAAAGAGAATGATAGGAACACATCCCCATCATCCCATGGTAGTATCCATTGTAGGGGAAGAGCTGAGGCAAGCTCTCATTGCCATAATGACATCAGAGACAATAAGGAAAGGTATAACCACTCTCGGCATTTGAATTTTCATTTCGATTATAATCATGTTGTTAAAGATGAACGTAAATCATGGAATCAAAAGACATGTACCTTTTGTGGATTACATAACCATACATTTTCTAAGTGTTGGAAAAGAATGGAAGCACACAAAAGGATGAGGCGTGAAAGACCATCTCAACAGTAGGTAAAGAAACATGTTAAGTAGATCTGGAGGAAGAAGACCTATTGCAGTCATTGCAACAAAAGTGGCCATCAAAGAGCCACTTGTTGGAGGCTCCATCTAGAGCAGTGCCTTAAAAACAAAGTGTCCGTGCATGAACCTGATGAAGCAGTTGTTCGACAAGCAAAACCACCACAAGGAGGTGACCCATTCACCTTGATAAGTGAAAAATGGTTTCTAGACATGTTAGATTATCATGGACATGCTTTTGTAAATCATTTGTTGCATTTTAAAATGTAAAAGTGATGATGTGTTTCCATCACTTGTTAAGCAACAATGGTGTCCGATCTTATTTTGAGTTGCATGTTGAACTGTGAAAGTGATGTCGTGTTTCCATCACTTGTCAAAACAATAATGTTTGGCCTTATCTTTGTAGATCATGTGTTGCAGTGATGAAGTGTTTTCCATCACTTGTTGAAGCAACAATGATATGTGGCCTTGTTTTCGTAGCTGGGGTGTTGTGTCCATTTTGATGTAAACTTGACCACCGAGTATGTGTTATAAACTCGTGGAAAGTGTGGGATGCTTGGGTCATTATTTGGTCATGTAAATTCAGCATGTAATTGGAAAAACAATGTACTACAAGTTGTAGAGGTTACAGGTGTTGCCACATCGCTTAAGGCTCCGAAGAACAAAGGTGAAGGAAATGGAAGCGAGACCTTTCAGGATGCTTGTGATATAGACAAGGTACAAAGAAGTTGCAATTTATTTGTCATGCTTTTGGAGGACCAAAATATCCTCTGTGGGGAGGATTGATCCAGGTGGCTCCAGAGACACATGCAAGACAAAGAGGGCTTATGAATGCTCGAAAATCAAAGCGAACAGAATGATTTCAACCCAGGACTAGAGTGTATATCTTGTCGTCCTAATCGTGAAGGTGTGAATGATTCGTCAATATGGGCTCGTATGAGGGATAATGAGCCTGTCAAAGTTTTGGTCAAAGTTGGGCAATGGGCCAGGTTTAAGTGTCCTATGATTTGACCAACCCCAGAGAATGAAACTTAACTCCCGAAATTAGTCAAAATTGTAGCCTCATTAATTTTGTCGATATCCCTTATTTTCTAAAGGTTTAAAAATCTTCCCTATGCTTAATAAAATAAAATAAAAATAGATATTATGGTGGCGGGCCACCATCCCCGCCACCCCCAAAACTATTTCATAACAAAATAAAATAAAAGGCCGACGGGCCATGACCCCCGCTGGCCTAACCGCAACCTTAACAACCAAAATCAAATTTAAGGTGGCTCGGTGGCCATCAACCCATCGAGCCTTCCAACCTCCGGGCCTAATATGGTTAACAACATAAATCCCCGCAGTGGCCGGGCCACCTCCGATGGAGTTGGCACACGCCCCACCACGTGACAGCATTTAAATGAACCAAGGTTGACAGGGCTCGAACCCTCCCGGCCGGTGCGGCTAGCCTGCCTCTCGGGCACCTGTTGGGCCTTGAAATTGTCATTCACTTCCATTACATTTTCATTTATATTTCCATATTGTCACCTTCACTCCACCTCTATTTCACTACATTTACCTCCATTTCATTACATTTACCTTAGCATTATCATTATTGGGTCACATTTATGTTTTTCCAAACTTTATTAATTCTTAGCATTTTTAAGTGAATTTATGGTTAAAAATTATAAAATAATGTGCATATGCTTATACCCAACAAGTGGGATGAGATTGTTAACATGTGCAGGTCAAAAGGAAGCTTCCAAAAGACCCTTATGTGGCCTCCCAAAACCAAATTCGAATTTGAGTGGAGAAGATCATGGGATCATGAGGGTATGTGTCTCATTTCCTATTTGTATTGAAACTCTAAGAAGACATGTGTCTTATCATTTCCTATTTTGATTGTAACTCTAGAGATATGGAGAGAGATTCATGGACTCTCATTAATGAGATAGCTTTTCATCTTTTTGTATAAATAGGGGATGTTTTCTCCTATCGTTTTCATGTGTAAAATTGGAGTTATGCTCAAGCTTTGAATACAGAATTAGATTGTGACATCTTATTCATGAATGTTCCTCCATTTTGACTTGGTTTTTATTACATATGGAACATCTCGATTTACCATCTCTCACACTTTTAGATTAGCCACCTAAAATGTGTGAGAGTTAATTGCGTTGATAGATTAAAGTTCATTTGCTTTCTTAGTATTAGTTTTAGAATCACTGTGTAATATTTGCTTTTCTAAAAACATTTCAATAGGAAAGATTTATGTATTTTCCAATTGGATTAAGTTTGAGGCAAAAATTCATAGTTATTTAGGTTCCTTTCATGTTCTGTTATTTACTTTCTCAGATCAAACTATCAATTCATTGTATAGTTGAATAAAAAGATCAGGCCAAGAAGGTGACTTCAAATTGGGTGATTGAATGTTCAACCTATGCAATCATTGAGCTTTACTTTTTCGTGCTTTTATATTTACTTTTAAGATCCTCATTTAATTACATTAACTGGTATTCCTAAAGATCATTCTAAGAAATTGATTTAATCATATTTCAAGATTGAATGGTTGAATATTTAATACATGCAATTACTGGGTTATTTTCTGACACACTTTACTTGCTTTTCTAGGACATTAGAAATTAAAGTATAAATAGTTGCTTACACATCATCTCAAGAAGGTAACACTTCATAATTGAATGCTGGAGTAACTAAGTATTTTTAGCTGTTTCTTATTCCACAGGTTCATTGAATTTCATTTTCATTATTTGATTTCATAGATTAGATGAATTGGTTTTCATTATTTTATAGTTAGATTGATCTAAACTGAAAGACAATTTCTAGCACATACAATGCACGCATGCTTCACACGTTTACGAGACCCTGGGTTAACAAATTAAATGATAGGCAATCACTTTTCCGCAACATTTTGGCATCGTTGTCAAGGAAGTGTGCATAGGAACGAGCTTTCAGTTTAGAGTGCATTTTATTTGTTTTTGTTTTTACTAACCATTTATGGACAAAGGATCTAGAATGCAACCCAAAGACTACATTGAGGAATGGTATCAAGAAGCGGTTACGCCACAATATTCATCAATTCTTCAAGAGATCCTTGTGGAAAGTCGAAAGCTCAAGTCGATTTTGCATATCTTTACAAACAATCGGTACATTTTTCAAGTTGGGACATGAACATTTCAAAAACTATAATCCGTAAATGGCTTCATTGGAAGCATGAATATACTTAAAAAAACAAATAAATAAATAAAATAAAAATAAAATTAGATAAATAGGAAAAATAAAAATAAATTTTTATAGTTTTTAGGATAATTTTGATGTTTTAAGGTGCAGTAAGAACCACCTATCCACTAACCCTTGGTAGGAAAAATTTGCAATAAAACAAATGGTTGAGAACAATGAGCGCAAGCGAAGATCACAAACGATAATTTAAGGTATGAGATCAAGCCTTTTCATTTTATTTTTGCAAAATTTATAGAGAAATCGATTGATAAAATCTTGACTATGCTAACAAAATAAATCTCTCAAGTATGCTCTCCTTCTGCACTTCGTGTGACCTGGAGGATCAGAAAAAGAAACTGTTTTGTTAGTATATCATAAAAATTATTTAGCTACTACAAGACTTGCAAATCCATGTGCAAAAATCCTTACCTTTGTAATACAATAGTTTTCTATGGTATTACAAAAAGGTTATATTTCTTCAAAGCATTGTCCCATCTTTTATCTCATTCAAGATTTCGAGTCCCCCAGAATTGTCTATAAGATGATTGATATCTTCCCTTTTCCTTTGCTGGAAGACATCAACACAGCCACAAGCCCAACCTTCAAAACCTGCAAATAAAAAATCACTAGAGCATTTCTAAAAAACGCAGCAACATAAACACACGATTTTAAAACACGAATTCTGATCACACTAAGACAAATTAGACAAAAATGAGACATGGGTTTTCTCTAGAACGGGGGAAATTAGGTAACTGGTGAGTGATTTTCTGGATTTTGCAATCATTTAGGAGAAATCTGAAATTGATTTTTACAGAAAACGTAATTCCCAGAAAACATAACTGTCTTGACACCCGATTTTAAAATGAATTTTCTGAGTGAACCAACGTGAATCTGGAAAAATTGGGACATGGTTTTTTTTCTGGAACAGGATGAATTTAAAAAATCAAAATCGTTTCATCAGATTCCTAACCGTTCAGGAGAAAATCGTTGTTCTTCAAGACCCTGTTTGGTGACTGAGTGAGGAAAACAAATTATTTTTTAAGCACAAGGTTTTGCTAGCAATAACACATTTAATTCACTAAGACTTATAATCAAACAATGACTCTTGCTCCTCAAAATTTCGACAAATTTACCCTGCTCACATCCTTGAACACTTGGAAGAAATTACTAACTTAATGTTGCACCC
Organism: Pinus taeda; assembly: GCA_000404065.3. Lineage (NCBI taxonomy): Eukaryota > Viridiplantae > Streptophyta > Pinopsida > Pinales > Pinaceae > Pinus > Pinus taeda. The sequence goes on along the minus strand of APFE031325569.1, from coordinate 58,669 downwards.
ATGTGTATACTCGTTTCATCATGTGCCAGTGTAGTTAGGGAGTGATTCTGTTTTGAATGCTGTGAAGCGTGAATATACAATCAGTGAATTCGGATTTGTGGTTGACACATTAATACGACTTGTGCCAGACATGCAGATAGCGACTGATTTGATATGTGGATTTCTAGGCAAAACAAAGGAAGATAATTTTGAAACCACTATTAATCTTATCAAAGAATACAAGTTTTTGCATGTTCACATTTCACAATTTTATCTAAGGCCAGGAATGCCAGCTGCTAGAATGAGAAATGTCCCTACTTCTGAAGTAATGAAACGAACAACAATCATTTTCAAAAATTGAATGAAAGAAATCATTTTATTTGTGAAAATAATAAATTAATAATAATAATAAAAAAAAAATTGTGATGATTAATACATATGCAATCAATTTATTGAAGAAATTTATAAAGCGAAAAATACTTGCAAAATTTGATTGAAATAATTTTTTTGTACAAGTACTTTTTCATATTTTTGCCGCTTCAAATATTTTTGACAACATATTATTTTTGCAGCACAAACGACGGTTCAATAATGGCTTGCAAAACAATTGGAAAATTATTTAGATGATTTATGAACATTTGACATTAATATTGTTGTTGTGTATTTTTCTATGAAGTTTTAACTTGCAAAGCACAACAAATCTTTGTGATGCCAATTGTTTTACTAAGCACGGTGCATGAAGTTATACGACAATAGGAAGTTAATTTAATTTTCATGGTTATTTCTAAAAATGGATTTTTATCGATATCATGAATTGCACTGAATATAACACTTTTTTATTTTCCTCAGTCTATTTCATTTGGCATTTTGTGTAAGAATCAGGAAGGAACTGATCATTTCCTTTTTAACACACTTATGTTCTTTATGTCAAGTTCTTTTGCAGGTTTGGGATGATTGAATGATCATTGAAGAAAACTATTTGTGCACACAATTGGTCTTCAAAGGATCGATTCCATGAGAAACATAAGAACAAGTCCATCTTCATATCCATCAAAACCATTACCTTTCCTCCCTTTTGAACTATAAATCCAACCAAGCAATTCAAAGAAAGCCACAATCATTTTTCCCAGCATGAGTCAGTTGTTCATTTTCCTTTATTCGCATACACTTTCCACCTGACCCACAAATAAGAGCAAGAAGCTCACTTACATGCTTATTTCCCACTGTCATTATTATTTTCCATAGTCATCTTCCATTTTCATTTTTCCTTTTCCTTTTTCATTTCGAAAATAAACCCTGCTTTAATGCAAATTATTGAGTAACAATGGGAATACATCAATGTCCCTTGTTCATCAAATCTTCTAGGTACTCGACAACAACAAAATTATTCATACTTAGCAAGATGCAGGGAAAATTTTA
>APFE031325569.1:43046-54509 GCA_000404065.3 Pinus taeda | reverse complement strand
TAAAAAAATGTTTTATTTGTTTACCATACCTCTCGCTTATTTATATTTTTATTAATTTACCATACCTCTTTTACAAATATGGTATTTGGCCCATAGGATTCACTTAAATAAACCTCTTTCTTGAGCCTTCATAAATAGAATGAGGGTTATGGACTAGATATAAAAAGAGGTTTTATTTATTTACCATGCGTCTAGTTTATTTATATTTTTATTTATTTACCTTATCTTTTGATTAAGTATAAAAAGACGTTTTATTTATTTACCATACCTCCACTTTACTTATATTTTTATTTGTTTACACCCTTGCATGTATATAATGTGATTTATGGAGTAAATATAAAAAATGTTTTATTTATTTACCATACCTCTCATTTATTTATATTTTTATTAATTTACCATATCTATTTTATAAATATGGTAACCAGATACAAACACAATCATGGTTGTCATACAAGAACCAACTATAATGCAATCCAAGGTATCCTCTACAACAACAATCAAATTATCATTATGTAAAGTTCAAAGATAAAATTGAATGCAACAACAAAATATGGTTGTAACACAAGAACCAACTATGTTACAATTCAACTAAAAGGTTTTGGAGAAGTATGAAGTTATCAAATGATATCATGCAAAGTTAAGCCAAAGCTCAAGGATAAAAAAGAATTAGTGTAATAGATTGCATGAGGACATGCAATAGCTGCAGTTGGGAGGTATGTTGGGCATCGAAATTTTCATTCACTTCCATTACATTTTCATTTATATTTCCATATTATCACCTTCACTCCACCTCTATTTCATTACATTTACCTTACAATTATCATTATTGGGTCACATTTATGTTTTTCCAAACTTTATTAATTCTTAGCATTCTTAAGTGAATTTATGGTTAAAAATTAGAAAATAATGTGCATATGCTTATACCTAACAAGTGAGATGAGATTGTTGACATGTGTAGGTCAAAAGGAAGCCTCTAAAATACCCTTATGTGGCCTCCCAAAACCAAATTCCAATTTGAGTGGAGAAGACGATGGGATCATGAGGATATATGTCTCATTTCCTATTTGTATTGAAACTCTAAGAAGACACGTGTCTTATCATTTCCTATTTTGATTGTAACTTTAGAGATATGGGGAGAGATTCATGGACTCTCATTAATAAGATAGCTTCTCATCTTTTTGTATAAATAGGGGAAGTTTTCTCCTATCATTTTCATGTGTAAAATTAGAGTTATGCTCAAGTTTTGAATACAGAATTAGATTGTGGCACCTTACTCATGAATGTTACTTCTTTTTGACTTGGTTTTGCTTACATATAGAGCATCTCAATTTACCATCTCTCACACTTTTAGATCAGCTACCTAAATGTGTGAGATTTAATTGCTTTTATAGATTAAAGTTCATTTGCTTTCTTAGTATTAGTTTTAGAATCACAGTGTAATCTTTGTTTTTCTAAAAACATTTCAATAGGAAAAATTTATGTATTTTCCAGTTGGATTAAGTTTGAGGCAAGAGATCATAGTTATTTAGTTTCCTTTCATGTTTTGTTATTTACTTTCTTAGATCAAACTATCAATTCATTGTATAATTGAATAAAAATATTAGGCCAAGAAGGTGACTTCAAATTGGGTGATTGAATGTTCAACCTATGCAACCATTGAGCTTTACTTTTTCATGCTTTTATATTTACTTTTAAGATCCTCATTTAATTGCATTAACTGATATTCCTAAAGATCATTCTAAGAAATTGATTTAATCATATTTCAAGATTAAATGGTTGAATATTTAATACATGCAATTACTGAGTTATTTTCTGCACACTTTACTTGTTTTTTTAGGACATTAGAAGTTAAAGTATAAATAGTTGCTTACACATCATATCAAGAAGGTAACACTTCATAATTGAATGCTAGAGTAACTAAGTATACATTAGTTGTTTCTTATTTCACATGTTAGTTGAATTTAATTTTCATTATTTGATTTCATAGATTAGATGAATTGGTTTTCATTATTTTGTAGTTAGATTGATCTAAACTGAAAGACAATTTCTAGCACATACAGTGCACACATGCTTCACAAGTTTACGAAACCCCCAGGTTGACAAATTAAATGACAGGTAATCGCTTTGCCCCAACAGCACCCTCACACATAACCTCCTCCAAACATAAGCAATGCACCCATAATAAATGTGTCGAACCAAACAATCATGCGCGCCTCATTAATACGCCCAAACAAAAATACAAGAAGTTTGCGGGGAGTATGGGGGCGAGCCGCCTAATGCAGACCCAATCCCCCAAAACCATATGCAGATTCGTTTTTTTTAAACAATGAAATGCTAAAATGAGAGGGGCGTGGTTTGATCACCCGACCCCTCCTCAACAAACTACTAGTTTTTCCAACACACCAAACCAACTTCATTGGAATATCCTCCCAGAGAAATTTTATATAAACCCGTCCATTTTCTCAGTGCACCCAAGATGGAGGAACTAGGAGCGGGCACGAAAAACAAGGAAAAGTTAATTTCTAATTAATTTTTATGCAAGTGGAACCATGACTAAGCAAAATTTCCAAGAGGGTGAAATTTTTGTAATGTCCAAATTGGACAAAATTTATGTCGATCTTACACTTCTCAGCAACACGAACCCAATGGCGGAGTCAATTTTTCTTGATCTGAGCAACATATTTGCAGAGGACACGAAGGAGGGAATCTTTGAGGAATTGAGGGGGAATCTAAAAGATTCCTTAAGCCCCAGATTCTTACTTTCTCAAAATTTAGAAATTTGATAGTCGATTTTGCACTATTCGACACCACAAATCCGATGGTGTGTTCCAGTTTTCCATTTGCTCATTCTATTTTTCGGCCACTTTTCTCAGTGGAGTGCAGGTGTCAATATTCATGTGCGAGGAGTCATTTCCATGCGATTCGATGCCATGATACTGATGTCATGAACGACTTCAGCAGTTTGACATCCCCTTCTTCAGATGGCCCTGGATGTGAGGTATATGCAGTGTATTCATGTACTTATTTTTCTATGCATTGTGCTGCACAGATCCTTGTTTGATGCTTGATGTGGGATCTTGTTTCTTACTCGTTTTCATGATTCCTGCTTGATGTGATGTGTAATCATTTATGTGATGTACTTTTTGTCATGATTCGTCATGTTTTATTTGAGATCCCTTTGTTGTATTTTGGTGGGATACTCATGTGTCGCCATGCATGTTTGCATTGAGATCCCTTTTGTGCCATGTTGGCGGGATGATCATCATGCATGAGTTTGTGTCATACTGATAGGAGTCTTTTGACTGAGAGTTCCTGTAGTGGAACATCTCTTGGAGCCACTCCTACATGAGGGCATTTTCCTTGTATGATAGCAACATCACCTCTTGTGTACATCATCACTATTGATAGCACCTAATGTAGCGACCTACACCATATTAACACCGAGGCCTGGAGACGTAGTCCCTCCTGGATGAACTCCGTTATCAATGGCTTATGTTTTCATGTGTTGTTCTTGTCATGTTCCTATTCATTATAGCATGCACATGTATTCACTTATGTTCTTTTAAAAATGCAATCTAACACATCACGAAAGTAAAAGGTCTTGGAAGGGTCCTTTGTCACACCCGGACCTAGATTAGATGATAAACCATTAAGGTGCTTGTTGGAAGGATTATAAACCACTTGGTGGGCTGAGACACTCATGTTCTAGTTGTCTTAGTTGATAAACCTCTAATTTCTTTCCTTAGGCTAAAAAAACACATAGAGCTTGTTGGTGTTGAAATATGTAACTAGGTTCGGTCTTCATAATGGATTACATAATCGTGATTTTATGTATTTAATGAAATTTAGAGAAATATAAATTTATTATTTGTATTCTTGAGGCATGGGTTTCATGCTCAAGGGATATTTTATTTTAGTTCAAACACCTATTGAGTTCTTCTAGGTTTTTCATAAAGTCAATTGAGTCATTGTCATGTATTGAAGACCCATTTGGGCATGTTACATATTGTAAAAAAAAGATTACTTAGTCAAAATATAGTCAAAAGACCCTCCAAGACCTCGTCATGCCACAAAGATCAAGCTGGCCTACATGAAGGAACAAGTCAGCCACAATATAGAAATTCATACCCCACAAAATCCTATAAATAAGAAGGAATTCGACCTCATTTTCACACTCACTCAAGCAAGTTCTATCTCCTCAAGATAGAAGCTAGAAAAGGATGAAAAAGAAGAAGAAAATCAAGATCGAATTTTTAGGGCCTCTCTCTCTCTCGTTAAGGTTTATATAGTTTCTAGGCTAGACAACATTTTAAAGCTACATCGAAGCTATGAAGCTACAAGATCAAAGTTGTAAAGATAAAAGGTCGAAGTTGTGAAGCTGCATCGAAGCTGTGAAGCTGTAAGGTTGAAGTTGTGAAGATGCAAGGTCAAAGTTGTGAATATGCCTCTAGATCAAATTTGTGAAGTTGTTAGGTCGATCAAGGTCAACGTTGTGAAGCTATTAGGCTGAAGTTGCTAAAGTTGCTAGGTCAAAGTTGCAGAAATTGTTGTTGGGGTCAAATTTGTTGGCGAAGTTGTTGGAAGGTCGAAGTTTATTGCTAGAAAGAAAAGTCATCAAGAAGTGAGGATGACTTGGTCTTGGAGAGTCTTGGTCAAGGGTCATAGGTCTTGGAATTCGTCAATTGAAGTTCTATAAGAAGAGAAGGATTTTGATGGGGTTTTCTCTTAGTTGGAGATGTTTTGGCCCTGGCTGATTCCCTATATCTTGTGTCTTATTGTTTCATTGTTCTTTATTATTCGGTATTTGTTTGATGATAGAGAACACTAATAATAATAAAGGAAAGAAGAAGTTAATCTAGTAAAGTAAAAATACATCACAAATAGTTTTCAAAGTAAGAGAAATCATCTACACTTGTTGCCCCCTAGATTTCTCAACATGGTATCAAAGCTAAGGTGACTACATCAAGGAAGGGCTACACCAAGAAGGATTACTCTAGCGCCGAAAAGTATAACGAGATAATATTGGAAATATCAAGAGCATTAATCATAAAGAAGGACTAGCCCTCTCATCATATTGAAAGGGAATAGTTAAGGGCATCAAAGAAGACCTCAAAACCGAACTCGTCCAAAGAAGGGTTCCTCACTTGAAGAGTTCTTTGGAATCTCACACATCCTACAATCATTATCACAAGGAAGAGTGAAGTACTTTTGGGTCTATTTTTCTGGGCTATATTTTTTCCACACGTGTGAATTATTAAGACATATTTTTGTAGTAGCAAGTATTGAATTACAACCACCATCAAGGATCAAATTATATGCCAACGATGGTCTCCTTTGCAAGCCAGGATAACAAGAAAAAGAAGCCGAGTCAATATAATTAGAAATGAGACAAATTTTTCCATCTTCTAGCCACACATGTGAACTAGGGTTATTGCAGAAAAGGCCAAAATTGCAGAATTGCTACATCAAGACAAAATTTTGAAGAAAAGTTGAGATTTGAGGTTATGAAACAAGTTTAACTATCATTGTATTGAAGGAAGAAAAGCAGGAAAAATTGTTTTCATCATCATCAAGGAATGAATGTGATCTCCCTTTGAGCCAAGGATCACTTTTGAAGAAATAAATCTCCACCAAGAAGACATCTTCTGTTACCTACATCATCATCAAAATCAAGAAGGCATCAAGTTGAAGATTTCATCATCTAGGATTATCTTCACTTGACAAGTAAGTATTTTTATATTTGTGTTTCAATATATCAATTGACTTCATATTGCAAGGAGAGAAATAAATTGGTTGGGTCATCAAACTTTCTTGCATGGAAGAAGACGATAGATTTGATCCTCATAAAAAATGTTGTTGTTGGTCATGTTAAGTGTTTAATTATCGAACCGTCAAAAGAAGAATCTCAAGCTCTGCAAGATGAACATATCAAAAGAAGAAGAAATGGCCCCATACTTTATGAGGGTGTCAAAATAAGGGATCAACTCCAAGAGTTGGGAGAAATAATGTCTGACGAGGAAATGACTACCACAGTGCTCAATGCGCTACCAGAGGAATGGGGAAACTTCACATCAAGCATCTATGAGGAGAAGAAAGCTACTCCATTTAACGAACTATGGTCATTTTGCAAAATCAAAGAAACCAGGTTCAAGGAAAAAAATCAATGTAGGATCAAGCGAGCAAGGTCAAGCATTTGTTGCCATGGCTAGAATAGAAGGGAAGTTTGGGAAGCTTGGTCCTCATTGAAAGAAGAAGAACATGTCGAAGGCTTAATGCAATGGTTGTCATGAATATGGGCACTACAAAAGATATTTTGCAAAGCTCAAGAAGGACAACGACAAAAGATGAAGGGAAGAAGCCCATTTAACTGAAGAAGTGGAAGAAGATGAAAAGAAGAAATCCAAGTAGGAGGAAGTAAAAGATATCTATTATGATTGAGATAGCCTTCCTCACCTAGTTCTTTTCAAGTTTATCTTTCAATTTTTCTATTGCAAAGTATAACTATCATGTTAGGAATCATTAGAAGCATGATATGATGCATCATAGAAGCATATGATTGAAAGCAAGAGCTTGTGACATCATCATAAAGAATCATGAAAGATAGTTGAAATAGAAGTCTATGGATATCACCTATAGAAGGATGTAGCTCTTGGTAACCTCATTAGAAGCATAAGTAGTACTTATGGGAGAAAGAAAGTCATCTATTATATATCTCATCATACATCATTCAAAAGGAGCATTTGTAGGATGAGGATGGTCAAGATCCTCTGTTGGAATCTTCATTAGAAGGTCGACTTACTGGAAGAATCAAGTCTCTCGCTGGGAATTCCAACTTGTATGGGATTCATGGGATGATGGTATGATTTCAAAAGAACTGAAGCAGGTCAAGGGATTGAATTTTTTTCATCAAGGAAGCTACCGAAGGAGGTCTAGATGACCAAAAGAAAGAGATTAGGTATGTATGTGTGTACTTGATAAAATATATTCATGTCATATGGTTAGATATATCATGAATGAGTGCTCTACCTCAAGAGCATGATTAAAATAAAGGATCTTCTCTTGTGAAACGATGCATGAAGGCATGGTTTAAACATTGACTAGATGAAATCAACATAGTATGTCCTCATATGAAATATGAGTTGGTTGAAAAAGTTGGAGGAACTATGATTGGAAGTTCCTGGGATGAAATGTGTGAATAAATAAAGAGGTCATGAAAAATGAAACTATGGAGAAGGAAATCAACATCCAAGGACTGGAAAACTTGACTATTATATATCCATGGGAAAGATATGAAGATCCTGATAAAGTCTAAAAAAGTAAGAGACCCTTGATGTTGTATGTATTTTGGGAGATGTGCCAATATATATGCAGGATGCTCATGCAAACAAGGAAATGTCATGATGAAATACCATCATAAAGGTCTTTTTATTTAATATTCATTTTCTTGAAATATGTGGATGGGCTAATGCAAGGCTACCAAAGGAAGAGTTGTAGATGTCATCTACAACTAACAATCATGTGGTAGGATGAAATATCCTGAAGGAAACATGATGCGAAGAACGTAGCAAGGCATGAAGGAAAGGCCAGATATGGACTAATGGATCACTTTCAAATGAAAGAAAGGATGACATGATTGACATAATTCATGAATGAAAGTGTTGGATCGTTAATTCCATACAAAGAAGTCCCAAAAACATGAAGACTCCCGAATAAAGAAAAATAATTTCATGACATCAAAGGAAGGATATCTTCAAATAGTTGGTTGTCCCATGATCTCCACCTAAAGAATCCTAGAAGCAAGTCCCTAGTTAAGAGGGAGCTTGGACAAGTCCTTGATTAAGAGGGATCTTGGGTACATTCCTTTTATGGAATGGGTTGGTCATCCCTGGTTAAGAAGGAGTGAGGTATATGATTATCTACTTCATGTGTCATACTCTAGACCATGACTAACAACCGTAAATCTTAGTGAAGGCCATGAGGAGAGATAGACACATCATTCTTGTCTTCACATGAAAATGTAGAATGGAGGATTGGGTAAGCATTTGGCATCTTATACTCTTTTAGCATGTGGTAGGGAATCCAAGATAAGAGTAGTCGTATAGGGCCAATATTCTTTGAGAACTGGGAATCCAAGATAAGGATAGTCATAGTGGAACATACTCTAAGAGAACTCGGGTGGGGTATGTTCTGAGAGAGACAATGATGAGGGTGTCTATAAATCATTGGCCTTGACAGCATTATGCTCTAATATTGAGGATAGATAGAGATGTTAGTCAATGAATTAATATGTAAGAATGTTGGATGATATGATGTTATCCAGATGGGTTACCAATCCAAATATTCTAATGAGAATTATTCAGATTGAGAATGTCCAAGTACCTTGTATGAATTATGAATACCTCCCTAGTTAAGAGGGAGTGTTGAAATATGTAACTAGGTTTGGTCTTCATAATGGCTTATGTAATCATGATTTTATATATTTAATGAAAAGAGAAAAATAAATTTATTATTTGTATTCTTGAGGTATGGGTTTCATTCTCAAGGGAAATTTATTTTTAGGTCAAGAACCCATTGAGTGCTTCTAGGTTTGTTATAAATTCAACTGAGTCATTGTCATGTATTGAAGACCCATTTGGGCATGTTACATATTGTAAAGAAAAATTTATTGAGTCAAAATTGAGTAAAAAGACCTTCCAAGACCTGTCGGCATTATGATACAGGTATGATACAGGTGTTGTCCTTGATGGCAACTCACTCAGATGACAGATCATAGTACATCCAGAATGATCAGAGAGGTATACGCAGGTTCACTGTGACAATAATGTGTATACATGAAGTTTTACCATATACCAAGTCGCGTATACGTACACACGTATGTTTACAGAAGGAAAGGCACGTACATGTTGGGAAGCTAAGTTTTGGTCCATGGTATTGGTCCATGGTATTTGGTCTGAAGTGTTGACCCTAGGTATTGGGTCCAAGGTATTGGTTCTGCGTGCTTTTGGACCATGGTATTGAGTAAGGCCTAAGGCTATATAAGGAGAAGATCATTAGGCCAAGAGGAAGTAAGTGTGCAAGTGATGAATATCAAATGAAGTGTGAGATCTAGTATGTTGGTTATGGGTTTGTGATGTTTTGCTTGATCTAAACCTAGGAGGCACCTATGTGGTTGATGGACTATGATCATGAAGACTAAAATGCAGTATCATTATATGGTATGATCATGAATAGATCTGAATATTGATGCATGCTTTATCCTTTATATCCCATGTTCTGGGCATATCTGAAATTGAAAATTGCATTGAAGGTATAAGTAATTATTTTCATACGCAGGTTCTCTCTGGTGAAAGGGCGTATACACGCTGGTTTGACACAGTCAAGTAGCGTATACATTATGAGATTTGATGTTTGAGGTTGTTGTTGGTTCTAGTGGTTGTTGCAGAGTTCTAGGCTCTGCTCTATGTTCTGGTGACTGTGTTTTGATGACAAGGTTTCAGTGATTCAGTTGTTGGGTGATTCAGAGTTAATGATTGTATTGCAGTGATGATTGTTTTGTATTTATGGATCCAATATGAAAATTTATGAAACGTGGTCCCTAGAAGAGAAGAGAAGGTTGTAGCCTTCTGTAGGTCAGCACCTACGCACTAGTACATTAGCTAGTAAAAGAACAAAGGGGGTTGTAGCTCCCTTGCAGGAGAACCTGGAGAACAAGAGAAGGTTGTAGCCTTCTACAGGTAGAAGCCTGCGTACTGGTATAATACTACACCAGTACAGAAATATTGTAAAAAGAATTTTCTTATTAAAAGAAGATAGAGATGAATTGCAGCAAGTGGTTTTCACCCACATTGAGTTTCCACCTTATATCATGGTGTTCATGTGTGCTTTTTATGTGTGATGATTTGTTATGTTTTACTGCACCTGTTTACTGCTCATATGGTTAATAATGTTCTGATGCACTCATTGAAGATCGACTAACTGAATCATAAGTTTACTAGATATACACTAGTTGCATTAAACATAGTTGCGTATACACGTGGGTATCCTTAACTGAAGTAGCGTATATGAATTTTATAATGGAAATGAAAAGACTATTGATTTTCTAATGCTAATTCACCCCCCCCCCTCAGTATTATTTCCAACAAGACCTCATCATCGCACAAAGATCAAGTCGACCTACATGAAGGAACAAATCAGCCTCAAGATAACAATTCACACCCCACACAAGCCTATAAATAAGAAGGAATTCAACCTAATTTCGACACTCACTCAAGCAAGTTATATCTCCTCAAGATAGACGCTGGAAAAGGATGAAGAAGAAGAAGAAAATCAAGATCAAAGTTTTTGGGCCTCTCTCTCTCTGTCTCTATTTCGTTAAGGTTTCTACAGCTTTTAGGCTTGAAGAAACTATGAAGTTGCATCGAAGTTGTGAAGCTGCAAGGTCGAAGTTGTGAAGCTGCATCGAAGTTGTGAAGCTGCATCGAAGTTGTGAAGTTGCATCAAAGTTGTGAAGTTGGAAGGTCGAAGTTGTGAAGATGCAAGGTCAAAGTTGTGAAGATGCCTCTAGATCGAAGTTGTCAAGTTGCTGGTTGAATTTGCTAAAGTTACATCAAGGTCGAAGTTGTGAAGTTGCTAGGTTGAAGTTGCAGAAATTTTTGTTGGGGTTGAAGTTGCTGGAGAAGTTGTTGGAAGGTTGAAGTTTGTTTCTAGAAATAAAGCTCATCAAGAAGTAATGATGACTTAGTCTTGGAGGGTCTTGGTCAAGGGTCATAGGTCTTGGAATTCATCAATTGAAGTTCTATAAGAAGAGAAGGATTCTGATGGGTTTTCCTCTCAGTTGAAGAGGTTTTGGCCCTAGCTGATTGCCTATATATTGTGTCCTATTGTATAATTGTTCTTTAAGAATTGGTAGTTTTTTTATGATAAATAACACTAATAATAATAAAGGAAATAAGAAGTTAATCTAGTAAAGTAAAAATACATCATAAGAAGTTATGAAAGTAAGGCAAATCACCTACACTTGTTTCCCCCTAGATTTATCAACAGTTGGATGGGTTGATAAACAACCTAGATAGTGAACTCTAGACTACTGCAATGCTTGCCTTGAAAATACATTTGATAAAATGTGCTTAGAGTGAGATAATACTCCTGGACTAAACATAACTTCATTGAGCTTAGGGTGAATAATTGTGATCTATTTTAGAGAGGCATAATATTCATTGTGGTGCTTACTATGTGGGGTAATTGATAAACCACATGAACAATGCACTCCATCTCTCTCGTCTATTTGACTTGTATTAGTGTGAATTTTCTCTTGACCACTTAACTACTCAGACTTTAAATCTGGCATGTTGGTGGTCAACTGCAAGAAATATTGTAATGTAGTTGGCCTATGATTGGGTGGAGAGTTGAAGTCCCTGCTTCAATTGTAGTCATTTAAGTTAAGAAAATAAGCTTATTCACTTG